>JAWQFJ010002760.1:94615-130394 GCA_034096865.1 Theodoxus fluviatilis | reverse complement strand
CATGGGAAATGAATGTCCAAAATACAATTATTAAACATGGGGGGAAACTCTAAAGTTTTCAACTGGCATGCACCCTTCAGGCTACTGATAATACAGTGTTGCTGAAGCATCTCTGATTTTTCTTCCTTGCAGGCCAAGAGGGTAGGGGGCAGTCCCGATGATTACTACCGGTCAGTGGACTGCTTTGATCGGCTGACCACCACGCTGTTTCCAGAATGCTCCACGCTGGACGACCTGTTTGTGCGGGCAGTGAGACTGCACAGCAGCTCCCCCTGCCTAGGCACCAGGGAGGTCCTGGAGGAGCAGGATGAGAAACAGTCTAATGGTCGGGTCTTCAAAAAGGTGACCAGTCCCGCCTCATGATCATTTGAGGACATTGGAGGCATGGTGCTGTGGTTCAATCCCTGGGTTGGGAGAAATCTGAATGATTAATTTCTTGAAATTGGAGTGTCAGTGTATGATTACAGCAGAACTGCAATTTGTAGAGCCCCTGTTAAATGATTAGTAGAGGAAATAGCCGAGTTGGTGGAGTTTAATGGTATGGGACTTTATGCATTGAGTTGCATATTTCGGATCTTTGGAACATGAGTGAAATGCAACAGAATGGAGACCTATGAAAGGAATGGCTATGAAGCGAGACAGTAAATGGAGGGGGGGGAAAGAAGTTATTTCAGAGATACGTATCATATTTGTTGTGCATGAGGGTCAGAAAGGTGCACATCTTCTTGTCTCAATCCTGCCATCAATTGTCAACATTATATATATATATATATATATATATATATATATATATATAGTCTGAATGGCTCTTTCAGTGACCAATAACCGAAGACTCCTTGTTGCAGCTGATCCTAGGGGACTACACATGGCTGACCTATGAGGAGTGTTTCCTGAAGGCCACCAACCTGGGCAGCGGACTTCTGGCTGTCGGCCAAAAGCCCCGACACAACCTGGTCATCTTTGCAGAGACCAAGGCCGAGTGGATGATATCTGCCCAGGCCTGCTTCAAGTACAACTTTCCCTGTGAGTCTGAGCTTCCAGAGAATGGTGTCTTCGTGCTGACTTTGATTACTCTGGTGGTTTTTTGTCTCGCTGGTACTGTGGTGGTTCAATGACTCCATCTAGCTCCACAGACCCCAAGAGATGGGTTTATGAACTCTTCTTATATTTTGAGATGTCTGTAAAGAAGTACTCTTGAGATCATCTGAACAAAAGAGTGAAATAAAATAGGAGAAAAGAAAAGTAAATACATATAATTGTCAGCCTAAAGCTTAGTTGTACAAAATTGCTGTATGCGCATAGTGGAATGCAAAACCAAGATCCTATTCGTAAAAAATCCGCTAGATTCTCTACTCTCATGCAAGTACCAGATTTGTGTGTAATTCCTTGTCATAGTCTAACATCTGTTCGTGCATTGTTTGTAAAGTTTGATGGAACTGCTACAACAGTGAGAACAGTGTGGCCAAGTGAACAGCTTCTGTAGGTAGGGTTCAAATCTCAGTTGTCACACCGGCTGTTCTCCACGTAATGGATGCTGTGCTGTGTCAACAGGAGGTAAAATTCCCCAAAATGAATCCAGGAGAATGAATCAGGCTTGAACAAAAAGTCGTCGTCATCGTCATCGTCATCATCATCATCATCATCATCATCATCATCATCATCATCATCATCATCATTACTACTACAGCCACTACAGCTCCTGTGTACATGTATGTATTGACTGGTCCTCTGTCAATGCACTGTAGGCTTTGTTGTAAATATGGACTCTGTGTTTCAGTGGTGACTCTGTATGCCACACTAGGAGTGGAGGCCATCATTCATGGCATCAATGAGACAGAGGCCACCCATGTCATCACCACCACTTGTCTGCTCAGCAAGTTCCAGGTGGGCACTCTGTCTCACACCACTGGCACTGAAGTCCTGCTATCAAGGACAGCGTTGTCTTGTCTGTCTCAAAATAGTGATGGCTGCTGTTTTTTCCTGCACTGTTCATCACACCACACCAGCATTTTGGGCTAGAACTGGTTTTGAATATATTCCATAGAGTGGAGATTGTGTTGGTACTTAGCTGTGTTTTCCAGCAGGTGCAAGCAAAGGATTTACTGACTGAGTGACTGACTACATGAACAGAGGGTAAAGGGTACAGGGGGTTGAAGATCCAGGCATAGGTGATAAGCTGCAACATCTTTTACCGTACTGCATGCTCACAGCCCTCCCACTCAAACACATTGAAATGTCCTCAGCCCAAACATAAAAGAGGCAAGAGATTTCCTCATCACCAGAACTCTAGAATACTGTCTTGCAGCCTTGACCAAAACTGAAAAGGACTGTCAATGGAAACCTCTCAGTCTTTCATTGAACTGTATTTGAAGATCCAAGTTGTCTTTTTGGGTGATAGATCTTGTGAGTTCTGGGCATAAGCTTGGACAATAACTGAATCATTGTTAACATGATGTACTTGGATGTGAATATGATCTTGTGCTCTCTAGGTTTCTATTAGTGTTTGTAGCACATACACCAGGTAAACTGACTGTAGTTATTACGTATGGAATGGGAATGAGTCAGGAGCAAAATTTGGCCTCAAAAAGTTTGGAACTGTAGATTGGCATGACTGTCATCTATTTTTGACTCGCATGCGAAGCAAAAGTGAGTCTATGTACTCACTCGTTTCGTCCGTCCGGGCGTCCGTTTAAAACTTTAACGTTGAATTTTTCTCGGAGACTATTAAGTCTATCACCACCCAATTTGGCATGATGGTGTATGATGACAAGGCGTCAAAAAACATACATAGTGACTTGACCTTGCTTCAAGGTCAAGGTCGCAGGGGCCATAAATGTTGTCTAAAAAACAGCCATTTTTCACATTTTCCCAATTTTCTCTGAAGTTTTTTAGATTGGATACCTCACCTATATATGGTATAGAGGGCAAAGTAATCCCTATCTTTTGATACCAGTTTGGTTGACCTTGCTTCAAGGTCAAGGTCGCAGGAGCTTTTCAAAGTTGGATTGTATACATATTTTGAAGTGACTTTGACCCTGAACTATAGAAGATAACTGTTTCAAACTGAATAATTATATGGGGCACATGTTATACTTTCATCATGAGACACATTTGTTCACATATCATCAAGGTCAAGGTCACGTTAACCCTTATGAAATGTGACCAAAATTGGGTAATGTACCACTAAAAGTGACCATATCTCATGGTAGAAAGTGCCAATAAGCACCATTGTGCTTCCTATGTCTTGAATTAACAGCTTTGTGTTGCATGACCTTGGATGACCTTGACCTTGGGTCAATGCCACATGTATTTTGGTAGGAAAAATGTGTAAAGCATTTCTTAGTGTATGATGTCATTAGTAGGTGTAGTTGTTTGACCTTGACCTTGATGGTCACCTGAAGGTCAAGGTCATGCATATGTCAAGGTCAAGCATGTGAGTCGTATGGGCTTTGCTCTTCTTTTTCTTGGATTATGCTATTTATGAAAAGCTTTTGACTTAGGGAGATGAAAGATTTTTAAAATCTCTTTTGGCACACTGAGCAGCAAGGATTGTCATGATACTTATCATTTGCCTCCCAGGTCTGTATGGGGAAATAAAGCTACTAGAATAAAGTAAAAATGTTTGAAACTCCAATATTTGAAGCAATTTTGTTTATGAAATCTATTTCCCATTATGAACACAGATGTGTCATCGAGGTAAGTATTTCAGTACAGAGCTTATGAACATTGACGACAACTGCCCATATGACTATGAGCAATACTTGGCCTGAGGTCTGCCAGCTTGATAAGTAACCCAAGTCCCGTAACTCTAGCAGATGACAGCTGTTGCAGCTCCGTGTAGCCTATGTATACTTTCAAGTAGGACTCTGAACCATACTTGCCATTTCATAGATACATAGATTATTTTCATCTTGTGTGTCATGTGTGCCTTTTATGCTTTGATTAGAATGACAGGATTTTTTTTACTCAGTGCCATCGGTGTTGTCTTTTATTCAGTTTTCTTTATTTGGAGAAAACTTTGACCATGGTGGTTGAACCTAGTGAGTCCTCTTATTGCACGTACAAAGTACAACAAACAGCTGGAGCTACTTGATGCCCTCTTCAGCTGGAATCCCTCACTGCTACTCCAGTAACCCAGGCAGGGGCTACTCCAGTAACCCAGGGTGGGGCTACTCCAGTAACCCAGGCAGGGGCTACTCCAGTAACCCAGGCAGGGGCTACTGCAGTAACCCAGGCAGGGGCTACTGCAGTAACCCAGGCAGGGGCTACTGCAGTAACCCAGGCAGGGGCTACTCCAGTAACCCAGGCAGGGGCTACTCCAGTAACCCAGGCAGGGGCTACTCCAGTAACCCAGGCAGGGGCTACTCCAGTAACCCAGGCAGGGGCTACTCCAGTAACCCAGGCAGGGGCTACTCCAGTAACCCAGGCAGGGGCTACCCCAGTAACCCAGGCAGGGGCTACTCCAGTAACCCAGGCAGGGGCTACTCCAGTAACCCAGGGTGGGGCTACTCCAGTAACCCAGTAACCCAGGCAGGGGCTACTCCAGTAACCCAGGCAGGGGCTACTCCAGTAACCCAGGCAGGGGCTACTCCAGTAACCCAGGCAGGGGCTACTCCAGTAACCCAGGCAGGGGCTACTCCAGTAACCCAGGCAGGGGCTACTCCAGTAACCCAGGCAGGGGCTACTCCAGTAACCCAGTAACCCAGGCAGGGACTACTCCAGTAACCCAGGCAGGGGCTACTCCAGTAACCCAGGCAGGGCTACTCCAGTAACCCAGGCAGGGGCTACTCCAGTAACCCAGGCAGGGGCTACTCCAGTAACCCAGGGTGGGGCTACTCCAGTAACCCAGGGTGGGGCTACTCCAGTAACCCAGGCAGGGGCTACTCCAGTAACCCAGGCAGGGGCTACTCCAGTAACCCAGGGTGGGGCTACTCCAGTAACCCAGGCAGGGGCTACTCCAGTAACCCAGGCAGGGGCTACTCCAGTAACCCAGGCAGGGGCTACTCCAGTAACCCAGGGTGGGGCTACTCCAGTAACCCAGGCAGGGGCTACTCCAGTAACCCAGGCAGGGGCTACTCCAGTAACCCAGTAACCCAGGCAGGGGCTACTCCAGTAACCCAGGCAGGGGCTACTCCAGTAACCCAGGCAGGGGCTACTCCAGTAACCCAGGCAGGGGCTACTCCAGTAACCCAGTAACCCAGGCAGGGGCTACTCCAGTAACCCAGGCAGGGGCTACTCCAGTAACCCAGTAACCCAGGCAGGGGCTACTCCAGTAACCCAGGCAGGGGCTACTCCAGTAACCCAGGCAGGGGCTACTCCAGTAACCCAGTAACCCAGGCAGGGGCTACTCCAGTAACCCAGGCAGGGGCTACTGCAGTAACCCAGGCAGGGGCTACTGCAGTAACCCAGGCAGGGGCTACTCCAGTAACCCAGGCAGGGGCTACTCCAGTAACCCAGGCAGGGGCTACTCCAGTAACCCAGGCAGGGGCTACTCCAGTAACCCAGGCAGGGGCTACTCCAGTAACCCAGGCAGGGGCTACTCCAGTAACCCAGGCAGGGGCTACTCCAGTAACCCAGGGTGGGGCTACTCCAGTAACCCAGTAACCCAGGCAGGGGCTACTCCAGTAACCCAGGCAGGGGCTACTCCAGTAACCCAGGCAGGGGCTACTCCAGTAACCCAGGCAGGGGCTACCCCAGTAACCCAGGCAGGGGCTACTCCAGTAACCCAGGCAGGGGCTACTGCAGTAACCCAGGCAGGGGCTACTCCAGTAACCCAGGCAGGGGCTACTCCAGTAACCCAGGCAGGGGCTACTCCAGTAACCCAGGCAGGGGCTACCCCAGTAACCCAGGCAGGGGCTACTCCAGTAACCCAGGCAGGGGCTACTCCAGTAACCCAGGGTGGGGCTACTCCAGTAACCCAGGCAGGGGCTACTCCAGTAACCCAGGCAGGGGCTACTCCAGTAACCCAGGCAGGGGCTACTCCAGTAACCCAGTAACCCAGGCAGGGGCTACTCCAGTAACCCAGGCAGGGGCTACTCCAGTAACCCAGGCAGGGGCTACTCCAGTAACCCAGGCAGGGGCTACTGCAGTAACCCAGGCAGGGGCTACTCCAGTAACCCAGGCAGGGGCTACTCCAGTAACCCAGGGTGGGGCTACTCCAGTAACCCAGGCAGAGGCTACTCCAGTAACCCAGGGTGGGGCACCCCAAGTAGCTAAGCAGGTCACTTGGGAGCATCTGATCTATTGTCGGTCAACCCCACCTGTCTCTTGTCTGCCAGATCCGTGGGAATGCAGACTTGGACAGCCTCTGAGGCTCCCTTGTCTCTCTCCCGCCCTCCTGAGCCCCGGCGCCTAGACCTCACAGGGATCAGATGACAGACCCTGCTATGAAGCCTCTGCAGCCAACCAGTTAGATTGACCCATGAGGTTTTGAATGCCTATATGGATGTCTAATGCTTATTTTGCTTTGATGGTCTTTCAGGCTTAATCACTCATGAAGAGTTGTCTAGATTTGCATTTGGAATATTACAGCTTAATTGTTCACTCTAATACGTAGTCATCACACAAGATGGTCCCCTTACATTTGGAATTTTGGGGCACAGATCTAGTTCAGTCAAGGACACTGTCTTGAAAAAATAACATTTCTGCTAATTGAGTGATTGCAGGTGATGATTCTTTTCCATTTGAGTAGCCGTCAAATGAGTGAGAGCAAGAGCAGTGATGGAAAGTACAAACAAAATAATATCAGTGTGCAGATACAAAGACTTGGGATGGTGACTGTGTTTGAGAGGACATTGTCCTATGAAGTGGTGCCAAAGATGAAACCACAGCCTGTACTCATTTGGAGAGCTTGTGGCAACAAGGGCAGAGAATTATCACACAGGGTTTAAGTAGCATTCAAAACAAGGTATGCATGCATCTAGTCATTGACCTTGGTTTCCTACCTCCACATTGGAGGTGCCTCCACAATCCACCGCCTCCACTGGTATGGATCAGCTGACCTGTTGCCGACTGATGGTTTTTGAATATCTCACCTTTTGCCGATTTGCCTGACTGCTGTCTTGATACATGTGACCTTTTCCTAAACTGGCTGACTTCTGCTTTCTGTTCAGGGCAACATGGACAAGATGCCGAAGGTGACACACATCATCCTCATGTCGGAGAAGGCCAAGGTACCCCATGCAGACAAAATCCCAGACCGCGTCACCATCATGACCATGGCAGAGGTGGAAGCCATTGGGAGCAGGCCTGAGAACAGTGAGTGCCCTCTCAGTCTCCATACCTGGCCTGACTGGTGCCCTGCCATGTGTAGGTAGGAACAATGGGGACTGGACAATGTTGAACTGCGGAGGAGTGCTGCTTTGAAGTGGAGTACATGTGTATGTAGGAACAATGGGGACTGGACAATGTTGAACTGCGGAGGAGTGCTGCTTTGAAGTGGAGTACTTGTGTATGAAGGAACTGCAGCTGCTTGATGCTCCCCTCACCAACTGGAGCCTGTAGCTGCTAGGCTTGTGGGGTCTGCTCCAGTAACTCAGCCAGGGAGTTTGATGCTCCTCTCACCAACTGGAGCCTGTAGCTGCTAGGCTTGTGGGGGCTGCTCCAGAAACTCAGCCAGGGAGTTTGATGCTCCTCTCACCAACTGGAGCCTGTAGCTGCTAGGCTTGTGGGGTCTGCTCCAGAAACTCAGCCAGGGGGTTTGATGCTCCCCTCACCAACTGGAGCCTGTAGCTGCTAGGCTTGTGGGGTCTGCTCCAGTAACTTAGCCATTGAGTTTGATGCTCCTCTCACCAACTGGAGCCTGTAGCTGCTAGGCTTATGGGGCCTGCTCCAGTAACTTAGCCATTGAGTTTGATGCTCCTCTCACCAACTGGAGCCTGTAGCTGCTAGGCTTATGGGGCCTGCTCCAGTAACTCAGCCAGGGAGTTTAATGCTCCTCTCACCAACTGGAGCCTCTAACTGCTACGCTTATGGGGTCTGCTCCAGTAACTCAGCCATGGAGTTTGATGCTCCTCTCATCAACCGGAACCTGTAACTGCTAGGCTTGTGGGGCCTGCTCCAGTAACTCAGCCAGGGAGTTTGATGCTCCTCTCACCAACTGGAACCTCTAGCTGCTAGGCTTGTGGGGCCTGCTCCAGTAACTCAGCCAGGGAGTTTGATGCTCCCCTCATCAACTGGAACCTCTAACTGCTAGGCTTGTGGGGCCTGCTCCAGTAACTCAGCCAGGGAGTTTGATGCTCCCCTCATCAACTGGAGCCTGTAGCTGCTAGGCTTATGGGGTCTGCTCCAGAAACTCAGCCAGGGGCAGCCCCAAGCAGCCAAGGAGGCAACTGGGGGACATTGGGCCAGGGTTAGATCAGTTTACCTCCAACTGTGCTTGAAGTACTGAAAGAGGAAATGTGTACTACCACAGCAGTCCCCAGCGGCGCAAGGATCATGGCATTCCAGCTGAAAAGAGACAGCTCACTTGGAAGGAAAACTTTTAGGGGGGTGTGGGGGTTGGAGGGTTGCATCTTATTGTGGAAGTTTTTGTTTATTGTTTATTCATGGGTGCTTCAAAAACATACTTAACTGTCCTGAGTCTTGAGGAAACTGCAAACTGATAATGGCCAGATGAGGAAACGTGAAATACTCTAATCCACTTTTGCTTTTTTGAAACCAAATTATCTTGTATTCAACGTTGACCGGATAGTTGTGTGGTCTACCATGAACTTGGCTGTTTTTTATGGGAATTTTTTTAATGACCAGAATGAACACCATTCTTTCCTGGTCTTTTTCAGTCACCACGCCAGCAACAAAACCCAAGCGTGAGGACATTGCTGTGATCATGTACACCAGTGGCTCTACAGGGGTTCCCAAAGGTAAGGGACATGCCTGTGTTGTTTCAGTCACTGCATGGATCAGTTGCCACTGTGTTGGTCCATTGACCATGCCCTCGCAACAACATGCTTTTCAGTCTTTCGCATTCAGGCACTTCACTGGTATTTATTTCACTTTTGAGTCGAGACAAGTATCTGAATTTTATATGTGTGAAACACAGATGATAGTCAGCTCATCTGAATGATGCTTTATGCTGGATGTTAATCCTGTGGAAATGGAACTTTTCAGTTTGCTGATCAGCTGTCTATTTTGTAGGCTGCTTGTTACATATAGTCTACTGTTTGCAAGGGCAATTATCATATCCTGTGAAAAGCCTAACCTTCCATAAGCTGATTTGCCAGCTGTTACATTAGTTTCTTCTTATCCTGAGTCTGTTTCTTGTTGTGACTATGATCAAATCCCATCAAAACCTTTCCTTTGAAGATACTGGTATGCATATTTTGTCGGTTGCTTGTTGCATCGAGTCAACAGCCGTTAGGGATAAAAATCAAATCCTATGGATACCTTCATTTTGAAGATGCTGATCTGCCGACTGTTATGTTGGTTGTTTGTACATCGAGTCATCTGCTGCACAGGTGATGATCAAATTCTATAAATACCTTACCTCTGAAGGTAGATATTTGCTGTCTGTTATTTATTGTTGGTTGCTTATAACTCTTCAGTCAACTGCTGCAGGGGTGATGATCAAATCCTACAAAACCTTGTTTTTGAAGATAGAGATTTGTTGCCAGTTATTTGTTGTTGGTTGCTTACAACACTGAGTCAACTGCTTGCAGGAGTGATGATCAGCCACGGCAACCTGATGTCCGGCATGTCGGGACAGTGCCAGAGGATTCCACAGTTGGGGTAAGCAATGAAAAACACTGACTCTCTCACTGTTCACTCCGCAATGAAAAACACTGACTCTCTCACTGTTCACTCCGCAATGAAAAACACTGACACTCTCACTGTTCACTCCGCAATGAAAAACACTGACACTCTCACTGTTCACTCCGCAATGAAAAACACTGACTCTCTCACTGTTCACTCCGCAATGAAAAACACTGACTCTCTCACTGTTCACTCCGCAATGAAAAACACTGACTCTCTCACTGTTCACTCCGCAATGAAAAACACTGACACTCTCACTGTTCACTCCGCAATGAAAAACACTGACTCTCTCACTGTTCACTCCGCAATGAAAAACACTGACTCTCACTGTTCACTCCGCAATGAAAAACACTGACTCTCTCACTGTTCACTCCGCAATGAAAAACACTGACTCTCTCACTGTTCACTCCGCAATGAAAAACACTGACTCTCTCACTGTTCACTCCGCAGTGAAAAACACTGACTCTCTCACTGTTCACTCCGCAATGAAAAACACTGGCTCTCTCACTGTTCACTCCGCAATGAAAAACACTGGCTCTCTCACTGTTCACTCCGCAATGAAAAACACTGACTCTCTCACTGTTCACTCCGCAATGAAAAACACTGACTCTCTCACTGTTCACTCCGCAATGAAAAACACTGACTCTCTCACTGTTCACTCCGCAATGAAAAACACTGACTCTCTCACTGTTCACTCCGCAATGAAAAACACTGACTCTCTCACTGTTCACTCCGCAATGAAAAACACTGACTCTCACTGTTCACTCCGCAATGAAAAACACTGACTCTCTCTGTTCACTCCGCAATGAAAAACACTGACTCTCTCACTGTTCACTCCCAAGGGCAGCACTTGCTTTGTCTGGGGCTCTCGATAAACATTGTCAGTGCCTCAAACTAGTTTGTTGGTATGGTGTGCAGAATGCCCATATGAGTGTTTACAGTTGTGTGTGTGTGTGTGTGTGTGTGTGGGTGGGTGTGTGTGTGGGGGGGGTGTGTGGGCGTGGGCGTGTGTGTGGGTGTGTGTGTGGGTGTGTGTGTGGGTGGTGTGGGTGTGGGTGGGTGGGTGTGAGTGGGTGTGTGTGTGAGTGTGGGTGTGTGTGTGTGGGTGTGAGAGTGAGCATGCATGTGTGCATGCGTGAGTGTGTGCATGTGTGCATGCGTCTGCATGTATAAATAGAAAAGGGAACCCTGTATTGCTCAACAGGAGACATGGATTGGTAAAGTGTCCAGCAGCAGTCACAGCTGAACAACAAAGATCTCCTCTGATATAGTGCTTGAATATTTGGATATTTGTCCTGTGGTACAGGCGCTTTAGAATAAAACCCATGGCTTCTTCACAGCATGAGGAATTGCGGTTGAAATATAAGTTGAATGTGAAAGGATGACTGCATTTTTGCCGATGCCTCATCTATGGATGCTGAATATTTTGTGACATACAAATGGAAGCTCTTTTTCTGCCTACCCTGTGTAATGACTGTGTGTTCAAGTAGGAAGAAGAGTGCAAAGAGGCCGACCTACTGATGACTAGCCTTGACTAATATGATGATGTTCAATTGCAGACCACCAGACGTCTACATTGGTTATCTCCCCCTGGCTCACGTCCTTGAGCTCAGTGCAGGTAAACTTGGAGTGTCACCAGACACAGTGTGTTTTGGTCTTACTCTTTTCAGTCAAATTTCACACGAGTCTTTTTCCTGAAGAGCTATTGTGTAGCCTGAATTCTGATGTCAGTCTGCACCATTTGAGTACCACATAATGGCTTGCCACTCAGAATGGCCTCATCTTTGCTAAGCTCTGAGAACAACTTTGTACATTTACCTCTTTTTCTGAGTGATGCAGTGCAGGTTATGAAATCTGGTTGAAAAGGTGTTTGCAGAGTTCATAAAGTCTCAGTAATAATAATATAAAAATTGCTTTGGTGATATTTATTAACTTTAGAGTATGTTTTCACAGTAGCCTTGTGATTTTTCAGAATTCTCATGTGTGGCCCATGGCGTGCGCATAGGGTACTCGTCCCCTCTGACTCTCACTGACCAGGTATTGGAATTTTCATGGTCTCTTCCTCTCCCTCCTGCACCCGCCTCCTCCACCGTTTGCTCTCTTGCTGGCCTGTTTCTTACCACCAACCATTGTTCCTTCCATGTTGCCTTCTTGTTGTCTTCTTTTCTGCCTTCCTGGTTTTCCTGCTTTCCTTTTATCTTCCATTCTGTCATCTTTCCTGTATCCTGCTCTTCCTGTTTTCCTTCCTGTCAGCTTGCAGTTTTCTTACCTTCCTGCTTGTCCTGCCTTTCTCCATTCTCTTCCTCCTTTTCTGCTCTGAAAACATGTCACACATGCAAACACACTCATGCATGCATGCTCACACATGTGTATACACACACACACACACACACACACACAGCCCCCACACATACATACATACACACATATACACACACATACATACATACATACATACACACACACATACATACATACACATGCATACATACACACATACACACATACATACATACATACATACATACATACATACATACATACATACATACATACATACATACACACACACATACATACATACACACATACATACATACATACATACATACATACATACATACATACATACATACATACATACATACATACATACATACACCAAAAACAAACAAGGAAGGTAGTAAGGGATAAATGTTTGGGGTTTTATCCAAATATGACTTGATATTTTTGTGCAAAGCCATACCATTGCACATTTTTCATCATCACAAAACTGAAGTCTGCAATGACACAGTGAAATGATTGTGTGGAATGCAGGACAGCAGTATGGGAAGAGTGTGAAATAAAACTTAGTCGTTACAAGCCAGCATAACATTTTGATGAGTTAATAAGTTTGTAATAATACAGCAAAATTAAGGTCCTGAAGGTTGAGTGACAGCATGAGAGGAATGCAGATTTAAAAACATTGCTGTTGCAACATGCCATCATGATTTTTAATTTTATTTAATAAAAGATTTAAGAATTTGTGATGATACTGCAAAATGAAGGTGCTAAATGTTGAGTGACAGAATGGGGAGGATGCAGATGGAAACATTGCTGCAGTCACTTGTCATGTCCTTTGTGCTTGCAGTCCAGCAAGATCAAGAAGGGAACTAAGGGCGACGTATCCATTCTCAGGCCCACCCTGATGGCCAGCGTGCCGGTCAGTCTGTTTGCTCCCAATTACATGGCCACACTGTTTCATAGAGCACAGCTTGGTTGTGTGCTTCTTTCAATGAAATTTTGAAGTATGTACTTGATACACTGTCAACATAAGGCAATTGTTCTCAGCCAGATATATGTAGATACAATGCTTTATGGTCTGTGGTGTTTTTGTTTTTCTAGTGAAGTAGATGGTCATGCTGGAAATGCATGTCATGGATGCCATATTTATACCAGGAGCAGTATGTAATGGATACCATACTTATACCAGGAGCAGTATGTAAGTATAATAGAACTGCAGTTGACTGCTCGAATCTCCCAGTTTTAAGTCGGCATTATTCCAAGCAGTGTTGCTGGTGGAAATTAGTGTGGTACCAATGTTTGGCCCCAAGTTTTGGTGCACAATATCCCTGTGCTGAAGTAGTCAGCATGCCACCATGAGCTGTCTCCCTTGCATATGCCGTTCTCTCTATATTATGGCTCTCTGAGATTTGTATGCTTGGAACATTCATGAATTCTGCGCATGTTTTGAGCTATCCAAGTCAAAAAAGTGTTTACTACTTTGAAAATTGATGCATGTGATACGTGTGAAATCGTGAAATGATCCACCTTGGGTTGTTGCTTACATGTATTGCAGTACATATTTACCATACTTGAGTGGTTTTTTTGTGAAGGGTGGGGGATTGTGTGTGTATGTGTGTTTTGTTTGTTTGATGTTGGGGTTTTGATGTTGGTTGTACTGTTGTTTGTTATTTTTGCTTTCATTTTTTCTTGTTCTGCCACACTGCACCTTTCATGATGCAAAACTCAAATATGTCTCAGTAAATAAAATTACATGGAACCAAACCAAAATTTGCCACAGCCATTGTTTTGGGTCTGTAGTGCATTCATTTCCAATGTCCTTTCAGAATTTGTTTGATGGCATGGCAACACCCAGACTGCATATAATTGTGTTCGTCACTTGAAGCACATTCCCTGACATTTTTTAAAACATGAAACCACATTGCACTGTCGTATCAATGCATGGCAATGCTAAACTACATGGATTTCATCAGTATGCCATGGTTGCTACAAAGCCTGTCCGCAAAAAAATCCTCAGGACCTATGGTCATGAAAGATCACTCAGATCCTCAAGTCTATTTATACACACTGTTCAATGACAGAGACTAAAAAGCTCAGAAAATTGGTCTTCATTTGTATGGCTGAGACTGTCAAGCTGCCCCCAAGAAACACTGAGAACACATACATGGCACACCTCGGTCAAATTTGGGCTGAAGACTAAGCTATTCAAGATGAAAAAAAAATTTGTGCACAGAGCATGCTGGTGTGGTGTGATGGACAGCCTAGAAAAATGTTACCATTGCAGTCTTGATTATAACAACAACAACAACTACTACTACTACTACTACTACTACTACTACTACTACTACTACTACTACTACTACTACTACTACTACTATTACTGCTACATCTTGAGATCGAGATCTTCACTCTGAAGCACATGATGTTCTCATATGAAGGCACCTTACACTGCATCATCACGCAGACATCTTCCAACTGGTTGCCCTTACTGCTCCAGCTGATTATGGACCGCATCTCCAAGGGAGTGTGGGACAAGGTAAATGGCAGTGGCCCCATCTCCCGAGGGCTCTTCACCTTTGCCTACCAGTACAAGAAGAAGCAGCTGGAGCGAGGCATGGACACACCCTTCCTCAACAAGTTAGTGTCTGCCCTGGAAAAGTCACAGTGTCTCTGAGGCTTTTGTGCCTGTGTGCTAATGAAGGCTTTGAACTAAACTGAAACATTCATCATCACTCTTTGGTCAAAGACTTGATTTTTGTGGTAGTGGCCAGATTAATACCCAACATGTGTATCTTTGATATGAAAATAATTATTTATTTAGAAAAGAACTGCTTTACCCCAGCCCTATAGGCACTGTCATATCCCCCTTAAATGCTGCATGCTGTTAGTAGTAAGTGCAGAAACCTTTCTTGCATGAAAGAAAAGGATATTTCTGTACCTCCATTGCACAGGATATGCAGTGGAATGCTGATGCAGAGATGTCATGAATGAATGTTTGACAAGCAGAACAGCTCAGCTAAGATTCTGTACCCTTCAAATGATATATTGCCTGTTGCCTCGTCTTCATAATAATTTTAGGTCTTTATAAACATAACAACAAACACAACTTGACACAGCATTTGTTGTACTTAATCCATTCAGTTGTGTTCAAAATTGAGATAGAGCAGAAACATTTTTAAGAGTAAGAGTTCTCGGAGTGATAACATTTTCCTCTCCTGAAAGATGCACTGATGCTATGCAAGCTTTCATTGACCATTGACTTGATTGCAGGCCCACTAGTCTCTTGCTCTTTGCAGGATTGTGTTTCCCAAAATCAAGGACTTGCTGGGAGGCCGTATCCGTCTGATGCTGTCTGGTGGGGCCCCCCTGTCAGGGGATACCCAGCGCTTCATGAACATCTGCTTCTGCTGCCCCGTGGGTCAAGGCTACGGTCTGACGGAAACCTGTGGTGCTGGAACAGTGGCTGAAGGTAAGGCAAGTCCGTGTGTGCGTGTGTGTGTGTGTGTGTCTGTGTGTGTGTCTGTGGGTGTGTGTGTGTCTGTGTCTGTGCGTGTGCGTGCGTGTGTGTGTGTGTGTGTGCATGCATATGTGTGTATGTGTGTTTTTGAGTGTTTGTTTGTGTGTATGTGTGGTGTGGTGTGTGCATTTGTGTACTTGTGCATGTGCGTGTGTGGGCGCGCGCATGTGTGTGTGTGTGTGTGTGTGTACGTGGATGTGTGTGTGTGTGTGTGTGCATGTGGATGTGTTTGTGGTTTTGTGTGTGTGTGTGTGTGTGTGTGTGTGTGTGTGTGTGCGTGCGCTTGTGTGCTTTGTGTGTGTGTGTGTGTGTGTGTGTGTGTGTGTGTGTGTGTGTGTGTGTGTGTGTGCATGTAGATGTGTGTGTGTGTGTGCATGTAGATGTGTGTGTGTGTGTATGTGAGTGCGCCTGTGTCTGTGTGTGTGTGTCTGTGTGTGTGTATGTTGTGTTGGTATGTGTGTGGTGTGTGTATGTCTGTGTGTGTGTGTGTGTGTGTGTGTGTGTGTCTGTGTGTGTGTGTATGTGTGTGTGTCTGTGTGTGTGTGTCTGTGTGTGTGTATATGTGTCAGTCTTCATGCAGATAGGCTGAAACCCTTTGGTTAACATTGGGATGATGAATTTGGTTTTTTATGCATCTTTCAGCAAGATGCTTCTGGGTTGTTTTTTTCTTACCTATCAAGGGGGACAATTGTAGATGCATTTGTTATTGTTGCTGTATGAAGCTTTGGAAACCATGTCAAGCAGTAGCAAAGCAACTTCAAGACGAATGTATGGCGCTGCACATCTCCAGATATTTCCATTCTGTGAAACTCTATCACAACCATGCCCTTGCTATATGATCATGCTTCATGCCCTTGCTATATGATCATGCTCCATGCCCTTGCTATATGATCATGCTCCATGCCCTTGCTATATGATCATGCTCCATGCCCTTGCTATATGATCATGCTCCATGCCCTTGCTATATGATCATGCTCCATGCCCTTGCTATATGATCATGCTCCATGCCCTTGCTATATGATCATGCTCCATGCCCTTGCTATATGATCATGCTCCATGCCCTTGCTATATGATCATGCTCCATGCCCTTGCTATATGATCATGCTCCATGCCCTTGCTATATGATCATGCTCCATGCCCTTGCTATATGATCATGCTCCATGCCCTTGCTATATGATCATGCCCTTGCTATATGATCATGCTCCATGCCCTTGCTATATGATCATGCTCCATGCCCTTGCTATATGATCATGCTCCATGCCCTTGCTATATGATCATGCTCCATGCCCTTGCTATATGATCATGCTCCATGCCCTTGCTATATAATCATGCTCCATGCCCTCCCTGACATTTTGAAGAGTGATGCTCCTGTTCTTACTTCACTGTGATGTTTGTCACTGACAGTGACAGACCTAAGCACTGGACGTGTCGGAGCGCCACTGCAATGCAACGAGATCCGCCTCAGAAACTGGGATGAAGGTAAGGGTGTCTGCTTTCAGTTGCTGTACCTCTAGGAAGTATAATTTTGCATGAGCATTCCATTTGAATGAAGAATCAGATGCTTCAATTTGCAATACCAATGTCTGTATATTTACTTGCTATGTTAAAAGAAATCGTCGTCAGGACTTTTATGTCAAATACAAAACATTGATGCTGGGAAGATCCCATAGACATAGGAATTATTTTAAGGGGGGATATGGCAGTACCTATAGGGCTGGAGTAAAGCAGTTCTTTTCTAAATACATAATTATTTTCAAATCAAAGGTACACATGTTGGGTATTAAAAACTGTGAAGATAAAAATTTTTAAACCTTCTGTTGCCATGGAAACCTTCCAAGATGGCCGCCACATGCAATATATTTAAAAATACAAAACTCAAAAACTACAACTCATAACTACACCATTTTTTTATTCAGCAAGATACACATCAACTCAAACTTTTTACAGAAGGGCATCAATTTCTATGCAGTCTAACCAATTTTCTGAATTTGAGGTCCACTATCCCATAAGCTATGCCGTGAAAACCCTGTTTCCCAGACACATTTTAGACAATTACAACAAGAAGAATGGGAAAATATCAATATTCTTCTGTAAGAATGAAGGAAACATAAGAAAGAATAAGACCTGTAAATTGCAGGGCTGTATCATGCTTCCCTTTTTTCCTTGTATTTTCAAATATAGCAAAAACCGTATTTTGAGAAATCAAGGAAAACAAGATTCAATGTCTTAGTATTCAATAATCAAACTTCCCCAGTCATATGGCATTGCTGGCCCCTCATTTTGAAACATATGAACAACCTCCACAGCTAATATCTAGACAAAATCTTTCCTGAAACTATTTATAAAAAATTACAGACACTATAAAACCGAGTTGGACAAAACGCAAAATAAATGCTTATCAGCACAATGACTGATTAGACTGAAGAAATCAACTGGATGAATAAATACAGCAGATTCATGCATGAAAATCTCAATATTATTCTGTAATAATGAAGGAAACATAAGAAAGAATAAGACCTGTAAATTTCAGGGCTGTATCATGTCCCCTTTTTTCCCTTGTATTTTCAAATATAGCAAAAACCGTATTTTGAGAAATCAAGGGAAAAAGATTCAATGTCCTAGTATTCAATAATCAAACTTCTCCAGTCATATGGCATTGCTGGCCCCTCATTATGAAACTTGAACAACCTCCACAGCTAATATCTAGACAAAATCTTTCCTGAAACTATTTATAAAAAATTACAGACACTTCAAAACCGAGTTGGACAAAATGCAAAATAAATGCTTATCAGCACAATGACTCTTTTGTGCCAGGTCCCATCATAAGATACACTAATGTCTATGATGGGAATCTCTCCTCCACCAAGGCTC
This sequence comes from Theodoxus fluviatilis, assembly GCA_034096865.1. NCBI lineage: Eukaryota > Metazoa > Mollusca > Gastropoda > Cycloneritida > Neritidae > Theodoxus > Theodoxus fluviatilis. The sequence continues at coordinate 111,973 of JAWQFJ010002760.1, read as the reverse complement.
TCCTGAAGGTCTGCATCAGTTGCTGAGTAGGCCTCTCTGACAGCAGCAGCAGCACGCTCCAGGACCTCTGCACCCTCCTGAACTTCAACTTCTGCAAATTGCAAGACATGGACTAAATATATGATCATATTCATAAATACTAACTGAAAACAAAGCTTAGATGACTGCAATAATCAATTCATAGGAAGCAGTATTCATGGATTTAGAATCATGTCAGAACGCGACAAAATACCAATAATTATACACAGATCAATGTAAGGAATTTAATTGAGCAAGATGATTGTTTTTCTTACCTGTCAGTAGCCGGTCGTGGCGCTGGAAGGTCTTCTTGTGCATTCCTGGCAATCCGAAGATGGTGCTGAATTTCTCTAGAACCCGATGGCCTGTCCCAACCTCATGACTAAACAGAGTCATCAGTCTGTTGACTTCAAATGCCACGTTCTTCTTTGTGGACCCTCCCACTCTTGGAGAACTCAGTTCATCGGCTCTGAAGCCGCATTTGTGACACAGGAGCTCCAATTTAGTGGAAAATCCTTGATTTCCACCTTCACAGATGCCTACTTCCAGTTCATTTTCAAAACATTCTGGGCAAGGAACTTGTGCCAGCAGTTTCGTCAACTGATCCACGTGGGAAATCAGCCACTTCTGAGACTGAGCATCTCCACAGGCAGTGTCTGCACTTCTGCTTGCTGCTATGTCCAATTTCTTCCGAGATGCAGAAACCGAAGTTGATTCACTAATTCCAGCTTGGGAAGTGGATGGAAACGGTTCTTGAGTTGCACAATCAGTCGACGAAGTGGATGGGACTGGAGAATCTGTTGTTGACATCGGTGCAGGAGGTGAAATAACTGATTGCTCGTGCCGTGGAGAATCAGTTGACATCGGTGCAGGAGTCGAAATAACCGATCGATCGTGCCGCGGAGAATCCGTTGACATCGGTGCAGGAGGTAGATCCTGCCGTTTTGCAGCCCTGGCAGCTTCTAACTGCCTGCTTCTAACTAGTTTTCCTTTCCTCGGCATTTGGCTTCTTCAGTGCACCAAAATCACAATAATAATACACGCGAAGAGTTACGAGTAGATTCTGCGATCAACCTGAGGCGCCATGTTGTCGTCATGCAGTGGAGAATTGTGGGAGGAATCCTAAGCTTCTGATTGGCCCACGTGACCATTTCCTTTGTTCTCCCGCAAAATAGGCTCTCCTATTGAGGTCAACCACGCTATCATGAGTTAGTATAGAGGAGTTCTCTCCCTTGCAGCATTCTCCTAATGGAAAGAGCTACAAAATGATACCAAACATGTCGGCATTCAAGCTTCGATCGTGTATGTTGTCAAGTGGAAAACAATGACACCGTCAGCCCCAAAAAGCAAAGAAACAATTTATTTCGGTGACAGGTAGTGTACATTTTAATATTTTATAAATATTTTCGAGCACATTTCACACTTATAAAGACCGGCGCTGGTTAGTAGGATGGTTATGCAACTCAAATCTGCAATAATCCCAACATCGACGAAAATCAAGAAAATAGTGAGTTTGCACTGCCGTATCCCCCCTTAAAAATGTTTTCATAGTTTGTTAGAGAACCTTGTGCTTGTAGGAAATGGAAATATGGTTGAAGTATCTATTTCATTAAATTTAAAATAAATTTAAAAGAACTTGTGCTGAATGACTTAGTACAGCATACAGGATTCTCCTGTGACCTTGGGGCAAGAATAGACTCAATAGATTTATAAAGGCAGATAGATATCTTGGTAAATCAAAACTCAACTTGCTCTTACTCAGACTAGCTCTGGAGATTTTCATGGACAATGAATGACCTTATATGGTCTGCGTAAAACTCCATTCACTCGGCCTACAGGGAAATGCAGGGATGCTGAATTCAAGTCCACAGACATCAGGGGCAGGTTACCCAGACTATGAATATGTTCAAAGCCAACCAAGGCAAACTAAAGGGGCGTTTCTGTTATTATTTTCAAGTGATCACTTTGATGATACAGTAGTCAGTAACAAAATCAGGATGAAAAAGCAAACTGTCTAGTTTTGGAAATGGATTTATAACAAGAACTGACTAATTGAACGTTGCATATGATTACAATCACTTAGAAAAAGACCAGAAATGCCATTTGGATTACTTTGGATTGTACATATAACCTTAGCCTCTGATAACCCTCTTGCTGTGTGTGATGCTGACACATCACTTGCCTCCCTTTGGTCTGTGTGCAGGCAACTACCTCAACACGGACAAGCCCTTTCCCCGGGGAGAGGTGTTGATTGGAGGGGGAAACATCACCATGGGTTACTACAAGAGCCCTGAAAAAACAAATGAAGACTTCATGGTGATCAAGGGCACTCGGTACTTCTGCACTGGAGATATTGGTCAGATTGAAGAGGATGGCTCCCTCAGAATCATTGGTAAGGAAATATGATCTCTGTGGAGATATAGGAAGTTTGAAGAAATTGGAAAGGATCTTGCATCAAAGACTTAAACTTCATGCACTAGAGGTATTGAATATGCCTGGCAAATGAAAATCTTGTTACATTAATGATTGTGTAATTAGTACAAGCACCCTCATGTTGATTTTCTACTTTGGCATGGTGGAGTACTGCACTTGTAGCCTCAGACTGATAGTAATTCATGTAATGATTCAGGCTTTTGATTTTGACATTGCCTCAGGCACTAGTTTTTTCTGATGAGTTGTTTGAGAGCTGAGATTTGTGAATCAACCCATACATTACTAGTTTCCACCACATGGACTCGGCCAAAACCCAACCGGGGACTTATATAATCTGTCATAGTTTGATCCATGAGAAGCTGTACCAGTAACATGAAAATGCACCCCCACTAATGGAGCCTGCTCATGCTCCTACTTCTCTCCCTCTCATCCTTGTGACAAATGGGTACCCTTGTCCAGTGGTTACTGTGCCTCCCCGTAGTCCCTTGCAATTAACACGAAGGGCATGTAAAGCTGCACAGATCCTCAGGTTACTTCCCTCTCATTACCTCTCCTTTCTCAAGAGTCAAAGTAGGTATCTGTTTGGGCAGCGATGGTGGACTGCAGTGATATTAACTCTTGGTGCAGCAGAGAGCCAGCTTTGTGTCAGAACACTCAGAAGGGAGTGGAGATAGTGATGATGACTGACTTTGTGTTGGATGTGTGCTTTTCACCATGTTCGTCTCATCATCGGGTGTCAGTAAAAGAATCGATCGTGACCCATTGGTTGGAGGTAAAGTGTAAGGCATTTTGAGTCCCAGGTATGAGTAATGAGTTGCTATATAAAACCATTTCCTCTATACCTTTATTTTGACAGATCGAAAGAAGGACCTCGTGAAGCTTCAGACTGGGGAGTACGTGTCTCTAGGTCGTATTGAGACGGTGCTGAAGACGTCCCCGCTGGTGGACCAGGTTTGTGTGTACGGGGACAGCAACCACAGCCATGTGGTGGCGCTGGTGGTCCCCAACCAGAAGAACGTGACTGCCCTGGCCATCTCGCAGGGAATGCCCGACCAAGACTTCAATGAGCTGTGTGCAGTGCCCGCCCTGGAGCGGATGGTGCATAACCAGCTAGCGGAAGTCTGCAGGAAAGGTGAGTGGGACAGATGATGCATTTTTTAGCTTTGCTTGTCAGTGGTTAGTTGTCCTCTGTATGGCCGATAGTACCAATGGCAGTGATGTAAGGTTGAGAATGTGTAGTCCCAGTACAGTATCATGGAGTGCCTTCTGGCACTTTCAAACTCCATCCAGCACGGGTAATTTGGGTAATTAATGGCCTTATCTAACCTCTAAAGGTTGATGGACCTGTCCATCCATTCATCCATCCACCACCTATGCACTCATGGCTCCATCCATGCATCCTTTCATCTGCTCATGATGGAACAGTAGTTTCAGATCCAATGTTCCCAACTCTAAACAACTAGAATCGGTACATATATATGTTGCATGACTTCCTTCCATTGCTTGATGAGTAAATCTGATACAATTGAAGCAGTCCTTCTGTGTGTTGTTCTTGACCTAGTAGACAAACGTGAGCCAGTCTGCAAGCTGAGCACACATGTCCATCTATTCACACCTGTTTCTCTATTCACATGTCTGTTCACACCTGCTTTCCTAATCATACCTGTTGGTGTATTCACACGTGTTTCTCCATTCACACACATCTGTCTATTCACACCAGTGTCCCTATTCATACCTGTTTCTCTTTTTACACCTGTCTATTCACACCTGTTTCTCTTTTCACATATATGAATCCGTTCACACCTGCTTTCCTAATCATACCTGTTGGTGTATTCACATGTGTTTCTCCATTTCTCACACACATCTGTCTATTCACTCCAGTGTCCCTATTCACACTGACACCTGTCTGTGCCCACAGCCCACCTAGACCGGATGGAGGTTCCAGTGCGTCTGCACCTGTGTCCGGAACCCTGGACCCCCGATGCAGGCCTGGTCACTGACGCCTTCAAGCTGAAGAGGCGCAACATTGAACTCACTTTCCGAAAGGAGCTTCTTCGAATCTATGCCCAGTGATTCATGTCCCGCCCCAATTGGACCAAAGTGTAACACCCTTGGACTAGTTGGTTTGGTTTTGGCTGATTTGGTTTGTTAGTAGAAGCTATATTAACAGCGGCATGGTTACTGGCCCAATAGTCGTTTAATGTGTTGGTGTGTACTTGCACATGTGTGTGTGTGTGTGATAGCTCTGTGAAATGGTTCACTAGAAACCAGGTGCATGTGTATTTTGACTGGAGCTTGCAGCCACCTCATGGTGGCTGGATTCTGCATGACTCGGACAGGACCTTTTTTTTTCATTTTCTTCTGTGAAATCTGTGTTTCCCTCGGAGCTCTTCTAGAATTGTAGCATGCAGCCTTACAAAATGTAATGCTTTCTCCCTCCCCATTAACTAAAATTTTATCAACATGACCTTGCAACACATCTGTTGGAAAATCATTAAAATGCCTTAAAAAACTCCACTTAGTAGCTATTATGGAATCAAAATCACAAAACAAATTTCTCCACACTTTCCAAATATGTTGACTTTTTTGTGCTTTGCTTGAAAACCACATAGAAAGATGCTATACATTTGTCTACAATCCAGGTAAAATACCATGTTTTTCAGAGGTTTGAAAAATTATGAGATTTTTGCTCTAGCTGCATGATTTATCTGTGCTTCTAAGTTTCTGTCATAACATTTATACACTGGAGGGTGCATGCTTCTAGCTAGCTCCATTTATTCGCTTGTCTTAGTGGAAAGACTTGTCTTTGCTGTGAGATACCTACATTCTTTCTAGATTTATGTCAGTGAATTGACAACAAATGCAGTATGAAAGAAGAGGCAGTTTGCCCACTATAAGATACATCTGTGTTATGCATATCTATATCGAATTGTAAACAAGAGCTGAAATATTATTCATGTATCACTGTGACCTTAGAGGAGGAGGATTAATTTGTCGATGTATTGTAGGCTTTTTTCCCTCAACTATTAAGGTTTGATCTGGTGGAAGCGGGAAGTGTAGGGATGATAAAATCCCCATAACTGGTTGCGTGAGTTCGCTCTTGTGATGGACAAATTGCATTTTGTCAAATATCAGTGTATCATATCACTACATATATACTACCTAAAGAACTGAATATTCTATGGGGTTACTATGAATTTGTTTACCTGAAAAATCTTAATGGTTCATGTGGAATTTGCTTGGGAAAAGAAATCACATTTAGTATTATAGCAAAAATTCCATGTATCTTTGGTATTGTACACATTAACTTTTGCAATTTTACAGGGATTGTATTTGAAGAAAAGAATAAATAATTCACTGAATAGTAACATTCTGGAGGTTTTGCTTTCATAAATGCATTTAGCTGTGTTTGTTGCTTACTTCATTGTTCAATCATTGTTGTTTGTTATATGGAAATTGGTTGTTGGTGATTTTTTAGTCGTTGGTTAAAAGCCATCCCCTCCTGAATTGGGGCTTTGGCAAGATTATCGTCACATATCTTATCACTATTTATCAATAATCGTTCTTTGGATAGAATGACCTCTTATAAGTGTTATGTGGCAGTTTAAGTGGGAACTTTATATAATGCATATTCCTTGTTATACGTTTGTTTTTATTTCTATGAAAATGTTTATGTTTTTAAATTCTTTTTGTCAAACTGATGTATTCAGTTTTGGTGTTGAGATACAGTCTGAGGATTAAGACACGTATTACAATATATTTGCTTTAATCATATTGCCCATGAGTATATTTTACTTTAACCTAAAAGGAATGTATATCAGTGTCTGCATTTTGTACTTTTTTGTACCCTCAGAGTAATTTGCATATCTTTATCATGCATTTACAACGATTTGTCATTCTATCTCATACAGACGAAAATTGAATTCAGCATACCATGGCATTTTCTTTGTTTGATGACATACTTTGTCCTAATTTGTCAGGGCTGCACTTGATTGAACTAATATAATGAAAGACTCATCAGTTCTTGTCTTTTAGGGTCTCTTCAGACCATGCATGAGGAAATCGCCATGCACAATGCCCCATAGCACCTAGCTCCACTCCTTGCTGCCGTTCCCATGACAAACCAGCTGTTAGCATTCCATCCTCAGACACAGTATTCTAAATTTAACATTGGCATGATGACTTTGGAGCAGAGCTACCTGTTTTTTCCCACATGATCACTAGTTTTGAGAATAATGAAGTAAGAAAACTGGAAATCTATCGTACAACTTTGCTGAGCAGCAGTGGGCAGTAGCTGTGAAGTTATGAGTCATTTAGGACATTGTGTGCAAATTACAACTAAACTGAAAACTTGCATACAAGTCTCAGTCAAGGTGTTAGACACCAGCACTTGTCAGGGTCCAGCACAGAGCCTTACGTGCTTTGTCAAGCTGTCCTGGCAAGAGACTGGAGTATCATTGGTATGTTGCTTGCATCCTCACTGCATTTTGAGCATTTGCTCTAACAACTAAGGTAAATGTATTGATTGATTTTTGTCTTGCAAATTTGCACTAAAATCTTGTGGTAATCCAACTCTACTTCTTTGAAAATTTTCTTCTTTTTTTTCCATCAGGAATGAGGCAGTTTTCTCTCTCTCTGTGTCTCTCTGTCTCTCTCTCTGTCTCTGTCTCTCTCTCTCTCTCTCTCTCTCTCTCTCTCTCTCTCTCTCTCTCTCTCTCACTCACTCACTCACTGTCTGACTGTCTGTCTGTCTGTCTCTCTCTCTCTCTCTCTCTCTCTCTCTCTCTCTCTCTCTCTCTCTCTCTCTCTCTCTCTCTCTCCCCCTCTCTCCCTTCCTCCTCCTCCTCCTCCTCCTCCTCCTCCTCCTCCTCCTCCTCCTCCTCCTCCTCCTCCTCCTCTTCCTTCCTTCCTTCCTTCCTTCTTTCCTTCCTTACCCACCCCCACTCCTTATGACAAGCACTTTGCTGTGGATCCCTGAAATGCTTTAGCAAGCATTTTGAAACAAATGCCTTCCTATAGGTCTGTGAAGTTAGTGTTGAACCAATGTCCTCCTGAAGGTCTGTGTGGACTAAGTGTTGCAGTTGGAATGATGCATAAACACGTTTTTACTCATGGCTCTTTGTGTGTGTAAAACATAAACACCTTGTTGCTCATGGCTCTTCGTGTAAAACTTTCAAGCTCGCTGACTGCAAGTCTGCATGGGAGAAGCACAGGCTGCTGAGCAGTCCTTTGCTAAAGACACAAAAGCAATCCAACTCCTTATCCATGCCATGTCTTGTCTTGTGGTTTAGAAAGTGTAAGGACTTTTCCGCTTGTCACACTAATGTTGTCATGCAAATGATGAGCAAATTAGACGAGTCAATTATTGACTTTTTCAGTCATCTGAACAAACTTAGTCAGTCGCATGGATAAAATGTCTACATGCATATATATCCAAATGCTTATTTCACTTGTAAGTGGTTTTTGGTGCAGATGTTGATGCGTTTTGGTCACTAGTAGTTTGTCTCGCCATCTTTTACATCGTGCGTGAAGCAGTACGTGTACCTCAAATCCTGTAGCTTTCTTGTATGTCAACAATATGGTTGGTTTACATTTGAAAGAAATAAATTTAATGTCAAGAAAATATTTTTTCTCTGCTAAGGAAACAAACAATTTTGTTGTGAAATGGTTTTGCAGTTCACTCAAGTGTTGGTTTCTATGGCCTAAAAGTGCAGACTACACCCCTTACATTGCAAGTTGATATGGCAAACTTTATCCCACCCAAATGGTAAGTTCATCACACAAAAATGTGCACAGTTGCTGTCATTTGGATGAATGAAGGAAAAGTAGAAGTCACAGTGACTAGTTCCTAATGATAGCAGAAATCATTGCAAAACAGTGGTTACCTCATGCATTATACAGAACTCTGTCGGTATAACATTGTCATAGTGTCTTGGAAACCACAAGTTTTTAGCAAGATGATGCGAAAATATGAGCTTGTGTGCCTCAACCTCAACATGAACAGCTCTGCTTGTCAAAATCCACAGTTAATGAATTTCTCGGAACCACAGTTTTCTTGTTGTACGTTGAGCACAATATTTGAAGATATAAATGTACTAAACAAAAACTTGTAGATATGTGCTTTTTAGACTGTGTTGTGTAACAAAGTTTTGATGAATTAACAATATGATCTTATTTGGATCTTGATCTTATTTGGATCTTGATTTATTTATCTTTTTTCACCCACCCACCTTTTTATTTTCCTTCTCATGGTGTGCACTAGGTAGATTGTTAGTATGAAGTGTTTACAAGAGTTTGTCATTATTATTGCACTTACCTTTGTGCAGCTTGCTCTCGGTGTAGAGAGGAGTTGGTCCTATGTCTGAATGTGCTTGGTTTGATGGCTAGCTTTGAAAAAGCTGTGGGGACTTTCCAGAATATTGCTACATTTGCGGCTCAATGAGATAGATTTCAAACCACTAAATAAAACATGTTTGGAGTTCTTTTGTCTGTTTTTGTTTTGATCTGCATCATTGATCAATATGAGGATTCGTGTCTGCCTGCTAAATATCTCTTTATTGTATTTGACTATCCCATTCTCTCGTACCTTGATTTTTGACTCACATGCGAAGCAAAAGTGAGTCTATGTACTCGCCCGTTTCGTCCGTTCTGGCGTCTGTAAAAAACTTAAACGTTGATTTTTCTTGGAGACTATTAAATGTTGTCTACAAAACAGCCATTTTACACATTTTCCCAATTTTCTCAGAAGTTTTTGAGATTGGATACCTGACCTATATATGGTGCATAGGGCAAAGTAATCCCTATCTTTTGATACCAGTTTGATTGACCTTGCTTCAAGGTCAAGGAGCTCTTTAAAGTTGGTATACATATTTTGAAGTGACCTTGACCCTGAACTATGGAAGATAACTCTTCCAAACTTCATAACATTGTAGTACACATACTAGGTCACCCGTGTCGTCCATCCGGGCGTCCTGTAATCCGTAAAAAACTTTAACGTTGGATTTTTCTCGGAGACTATTAAGTCTATCAGCACCCAATTTGGCATGATGGTGTAGGATGACAAGGCGTCAAAAAACATACATAGCGACTTGACCTTGCTTCAAGGTCAAGGTCACAGGAGCTCTTTAAAGTAGGATTGTATACATATTTTAAAGTGACCTTGACCCTGAACTATGGAAGATAACTCTTCCAAACTTCATAACATTGTAGTACACATGTTATACTTTCATCATGAGACATATTTGGTCACATATCATCAACGTCAAGGTCACTTTGACCCTTATGAAATGTGACCAAAATGGGGTAGTGAACCACTAAAAGTGACCATATCTCATGGTAGAAAGTGCCAATAAGCACCATTGTGCTTCCTATGTCTTGAATTAACAGCTTTGTGTTGCATGACCTTGGATGACCTTGACCTTGGGTCAAGGCCACATGTATTTTGGTAGGAAAAATGTGTAAAGCAGTTCTTAGTGTATGATGTCATTGCTAGGTTTAGTTGTTTGACCTTGCCCTTGAAGGTCACCTGAAGGTCAAGGTCATGTAAAGGTCAAGGTCAAGCATGTGAGTGGTATGGGCTTTGCCCTTCTTGTTAAACAGGAGAGTTGAAGTGGACTGACCACTAATAAACACAGAGGCAGAAACTTTTGAGTTTCCCATGAATGGAAAACTAGTGCAGATCTGTGCTTTCCCCTACCTCCATCTCCCACTGTGTGTTTGTGTGTGTGTGTGTGTGCACGCACGCGTGCGCATGCACACACATGCGTTGTGAGTTTGCATGTGTTTGTGTTCTACGATAAGCCATAAGTGATTTGAGTCATGGAGAGTCAATTCACAGGACTTCAAAAGACAATAACTCCTGACTGGGTCTAAACTGGGAAACCTCTCCATTTGTACATGTATGTGATTTCCATGGAGGATAATGCTGCTTGGTGTATGTGGATGGAAGTACTCTCAAATACAAGGGGTTTTTATCGCCAACTTTTCCATGATATGCACACATGGAAAGGCATAGATAATGCAGGATTTTGTGGATTTATTGCATTACCTCCATCTGTAGGGCATGGCTGACAGCTTGTTTCGAGTGCCAAGACTGTGTTTATAAAAATATAAATGCATAAGCGGGGTGAGAAAAAACCCACCTCATAACCCTTTGCAATTCGTAAAAGGAGAACAACTAGAAAATTCCTGACTTTTTTTTTTTAATCAGTTTATTGGGTCTAAAAAAAAATACACAAGGGAGACAACGTGACAAAGAAAGCAAAAAAGGAAGAGAAGAAACCATCGTCTATATAATGAATATCAATAACACCACATCATCATCGTCATCATCATCATCGTCATCATCATCAACAACCACAGGACAAAATTACAAAGAAGACCAAAAAAGGAAGAGACAAAAGTACATCAATACCATGAACATCACCCCCACATCATTATCCTCATCGTTCTTATCTTTATCATCGGATGATGATGGTCTCCTCTTCACCACCATCTTAATCATCCTCCTCAACATATTCATCATCATTCTAGTCATCATCATCATAGTCATCATCATCATCCTCATCATCCTCATCATCATCATCCTCATCAAGGAGAGGAGAGAAAGAGTGGCAAGGGTCGTTCAGTTTATTGGATCTCAGGAGACAAAATAAATTGGGCTAGTCCTTCTACGAAAAAGCGAAATTGAAACGGAAGGATTAGATACATGGTGTAGATTGGTGACTTGCGCGTGAGCATGTGTGTGCATATGCGTGCGCGTGCGTGAGAGAGAGAGAGAGTGTGAAAGAGATTATCCCATGCTAACATTCAATAGTAGTATCACCTAAACTAGTGCACAGGTCACCCCATTTATTGTTGACTCACATGTGAAGCAAAAGTGAGTCTATGTACTGAGCCGTGTCGTCCGGGCGTCCGGGCGTCCGTCCGTCCGTCCGTAAAAAACTTAAACGTTGGATTTTTCTCGGAGACTATTAAGTCTATCAACACCAAATGTGGCATGATGGTGTATGATGACAAGGCCTCAAAAAACATACATAGTGACTTGACCTTGCTTCAAGGTCAAGGTCACAGGAGCCATAAATGTGGTCTCAAAAACAGTCATTTTTCACATTTTCCCAATTTTCTCCCACGTTATTGAGAATGGCGACCTTAGCTACAAGTGGTATATAGGTCAAAGCAAGCCCTATCTTTTGATACCAGTTTGGTTGACCTTGCTTCAAGGTCAAGGTCACAGGAGCTCTTCAAAGTTGGATTGTATACATATTTTGAAGTGACCTTGACCCTGAACTATGGCAGATAACTGTTTCAAACTTAATAATTATGTGGGGCACATGTTATACTTTCATCATGATACACATTTGGTCACATATCATCAAGGTCAAGGTCACTTTGACCCTTATGAAATGTGACCAAAATGGGGTAGTGAACCACTAAAAGTGACTATATCTCATGGTAGAAAGTGCCAATAAGCACCATTGTGCTTCCTATGTCTTGAATTAACAGCTTTGTGTTGCATGACCTTGGATGACCTTGACCTTGGGTCAAGGTCACATGTATTTTGGTAGGAAAAATGTGTAAAGCATTTCTTTGTGTATGATGTCATTGGTAGGTTTAGTTGTTTGACCTTGACCTTGAAGGTCACCTGAAGGTCAAGGTCATATAAAGGTCAAGGTCAAGCATGTGAGTCGTATGGGCTTTGCCCTTTTTGTTGTAGTTGTCATTGTTGTTGCTGCTTTGGGCAATGAATTTTTTTATTAATGCGTTTTGTCGTAGAATGTTAAGGAAACCCTTAATGTTTGGTTGACAACTTCTATATTTACATTTGTGAATGAAAGATTTTCCTAACAGCAGAATGTGATTATTCAGTGAAAATTCCTGACTTGACTTGTGCTTACTTGGAACTGTTTCATTGATTTCTCGCTAAATGGGTCTTACGTAGCCTATAAGGCTATTAGGCCGTAAAACTCCATTCATTCATGTCATGCCAGCTTCTGGATGACGTCGACATTTCCACGCTTTTACAGCAGAACCATTTGGCATTGACCTGTATATACAGTACATTTATATGTAACTTGTGGCCAGCACTGGCTTGAAGTGCTTACCTCAGGTGAGGGTCTTCTCTAAGTGATGGACTGGAGGTAGGCCCACTGGCCGCTCTCTTGTTCTGCAGAGGGTGTTTTCTCTGGCCTTCAGTTCTGCGAGTGTCTTTCACACCACCGCTCTACTGCTCATCTAATAGTGCCATTTTTGAAGCTGCAGGGAAACTTTCCAGAAGAGTCCTTGAGCAGCCGCATGTCAAGTCATGTCATATGCATTCATGTGAGGGCTGATTAGAGTATGAGCAAACCAGTCTCTATTTCCCAAGTTGTTTGCCTCATGCGAATTTCGAAGGGAGACGCGGTGGGTCTATTCTTACCCCCAAACCACAGGGGGCTTTGGCACAAGAGCCATGCAATGCCAAAGTGGGTCTTGAGCTGCCTTTCCAATATCGATGCCCTCCAGTAACACATGCTGCTTGGGGCAGTGCAAGGCCGAGTAAATGAAGCAGGCTCTGTAAGCTCTATGGCAGTACACGTAGGCACCAGCTGATGAGGAAGCTACAGCACAGCAGCTGCCTCGTGTCAAATAACTGCGTCAGGTGAAGCCATCAAGGGCGGTATGATCCACTACAGGGGTCTGTGTGTTTTGGCTTCAATAGATTGCAATACCGAGTCCTTTGTTGTTAGTGGCTCCCTGTGGGTTGGGGTCAGAATTGGCCCACCACATCTCCCTACGCGATTCGTAAGAGGTGAATAACTAGTCATACCGTGACTTTATTTGCGTTGACTCGAAACTATTCTTGTGATTTCCATGCTTATTGACCTTACATAGCCTACAAAGACTGATATGAAAGGCCGTAAAACTCCATCCATTCTTTGATTATTTTGTTCATGCTCCCCTCAATGAAAGTGCTGTTCAACTGATGATTGAGCCTCCAAAGTGCTACCTACCGTTGAGCAATGCTACCATCACCATGTCGGTGTACAGCAGTGAGGCGGGTTTCTCAGGACTAGGGTACACTAGCAAAGTTAGTACAGTATAGACCGGATGTATAAAACACCGGATGTATGAAAGTCTGGATGTATGAAAGGGGCAGGCAGGGTCCCGGCAGAAGCTACTCTTTGTTATTACTTAGAATTTTCCGGTTGTATGAAAATCGGATGTATAAAAGTCCGGTTGTATGAAAGCAAATCTCTGGTCCCGAGCAGCACAAATGTGTTGTTGCAAGACCGGTTGTAAGAACACGAAAGTAGACCCAAGTCACCAAAGTGTGGTGAGAGTAATTTCCCTTCCATAGCGACTCGAACTTGCAAAATGGCGGACCCGCACAGCAAGAACACGAAAGTAGACACAAGTCACCAAAGTGTGGTGAGAGTAATTTCCCTTCCATAGCGACTCGAACTTGCAAATTGGCGGACCCGCACAGCAAGAACACGAAAGTAGACACAAGTCACCAAAGTGTGGTGAGAGTAATTTCCCTTCCATAGCGACTCGAACTTGCAAATTGGCGGACCCGCACAGCAAGAACACGAAAGTAGACACAAGTCACCAAATTGTGGCGAGAGTAATTTTCCTTCCATAGCGACTCGAACTTGCAAAATGGCGGACCCGCACAGCAAAGCGAAAGTTACAGGCAAACGTAGAGTGTTAACATTGTCTGAGCGCCTTAAAATCATAAAGGCAGGAGAGGACAGTCCACACAAAACCCGAACACAGATGGCCTTTGATTTAGGGGGTCAATCCACGGAATCCACCAGAATCCAACCGGAATCCACAGGAATCCACAGGAATCCACCGGAATCAAGCGTGGATTCCGTGGATTTCGGTAAATATAGAATTAAATACCCAAATCCGCCGATTTTGGTATTTATTTACCGGAATACAGTGGATTTCGGTATTTACAATCTAAACAGATCATATTTCCGAAATCCAAATGGATTCGTGGCGATTTCGGACATTAATTCTTTATTCCCGAAATCCACATATTTACCGAAAATTCAATTGTTACAGTTGCTGAAACTTCAGATATCTACAGTTGAGTAAAATGTGTGTGTGTGTGTGTGTGTGTGTGTGTGTGTGTGTGTGTGTGTGTGTGTGTGTGTATGTGTGTGCGTGCGTGTGTGTGTGTGTGTGTGTGTGTGTGTGTGTGTGTGTGTGTGTGTGTGTGTGTGTGTGTGTGTGTGTGTGAGTGAATGGGTTAATGACTGTGTGTGTGTGTGTATGTATGTATGTATGTGTGCGTGCGTGCGTGTGTGTGTGTGTGTGTGTGTGTGTGTGTGTGTGTGTGTGTGTGTGTGTGTGTGTGTGTGTGTGTGAAGACAAGCGTCAGCCAATCTTTATTGGCAAATACGCGAATCCGAGATGCCTCAAACACATCAAGAAAGGTTTGCCTGTGCAATATGACAGCAACGCATCTGCTTGGATGACAAACGAAATCTTCGAACCCTGGGTAATTCAGTTTGACAGAGACATGGAAAGGCAAAATAGGAAGATCCTACTCGTGATGGACAACTGTTCCAGTCACAAATTGCCTGATCTCCGTGCAGTCGAGGTACTGTTCCTTCCGCCAAATGCGACATCGAAACTCCAGCCCCTTGATGCGGGCATCATTCACAATTTTAAAGTGAAGTAAAAGAGGTCCATGTGTTTGAACCATCTCGCCTGCACTGAGGGCGGAGGAGGTACCTACCAGCCAACTCTTCTTGATGCCATACACATAACGACGCAGTCATGGGAAAAGGTCACTACAGACACCATTGCCCACTGCTTTCGCAACGCTGGCTTCCGTCATTCCTCAGATGACCAGCCAACATCAGATTCAGAACCCTGCCTTGAGAAAGACCTGCAGGAAGTGGAGCCGCTCCTTTCTCGCCTGTTTCAGGAGTGGAACGTCCCCCCATCTGATTACTTCATTGTTGATGAGGAAGTGCTCACCGAGGATCCAACAGCTGCACCGGATGTAGCAGCAGAACCGTGCACTTCCAGAATCCCAGATTCCGATGCATCTTCAGAGGAAGAAGACGAAGAAATGCCCCAGGTGTCATCAAGAGAGGCTATGACGTCCGTAACGGTCATAAGCAACTTTTGTATGCTGACAGGAAAGACGGAACTGATCAAGTGCTTCAATGGGTCCAAAGAGATGCTCTTACGCCACATTGAGGATTCCAAAAAACAGTCACGTGTTTCAGATTTTTTTTAAGAGACAGTGGCATTGGAAGAGAGGAAAAAGGAAGTTCCGTGGGAGGAGAGGGAGGAGGAAGTGGCATGGGAGGAGGAGGAGGAAGTGGCATGGGAGGAGGAAGTGGCATGGGAGGAGGAAGTGGCGGGAGTGGAAGGGGAGGAGGAGGTGCCCTGGGAGGAGAGGAAGGAGGAAGTGCCCTTGGAGGAGAGGAAGAAGAAAGTGCCCTGGGAGGAGAGGAAGGAGGAAATGCCCTTGGAGGAGAGGAAGAAGGAAGTGCCCTGGGAGGAGAAGAAGGAAGAAGTGGCCTGGGAGGAGAGGAAGGAAGTGGCCTGGGAGGAGAGGAAGGAGGAAGTGCCCTGGGAGGAGAGGGAGAAGGAAGTGGCATGAGTGGAAGGCAAGATGGAAGGGTCATAGAAAGAGAGGAGACGAGACAGAGTGGGAAACAGACAGGAGAAAGAGGGACTTGGGATGACTTTGGAAAGCAAACACGGGTGTAAGACTTTTTTGAAACAGACAGTGGAATAGGAGGAGAGGGAGAAGGGAGTTGCGTGAGAGGAGAGCGGACGAGAGAGAGGGGAAAGGAGAGTGGAGAAAGAGGGACTTGGGATGAGACGGGAGACACAGGGGGAGGAGAAAGGAGAGAAAGGAGTTTGGAAGGACATGGGAAAGCGAAGGGAGTGAGAGGGACTTGGGAAGAGAGGAGAGGGAGGGAATAAGAGAGAGCGGAGACAGGGGCAATTGTATCGGAAAGAAAAGAAAACTGGAAGACGGGGAAGAAGGAGAAGTAAAATTTTGTGGTGCACACGAGGGGCAGCCGCTAGCCTTTCACCCCAGATTGGGCCTTTCGGGCCCTTTGTTTTTGCCCGAACGGTGTCCAACCCAAGATCTTGAGGTCCCTTCGGAGTTAAACCACATTGCAGGGGATGGGAACTGCCTGCACCGTGCCATAAGCCTTGACTTATGTGGTAGCCAGGCCGAGCACATGGTTGTCCGAGAAAAAATAATCAACATCATATGCAGGAATCACCAGGCTTTCTCTGCATACGTGGATGGAGATGTAGGTGATTATCTCGCTCACAACACCCTCCGACCCCGTTCATGGGGGTCGGATGTAGAGATATTCGCGGCTGCCACCCTCCTTCAAACCACTATTGTGGTGTACACAGCCACTTCCGAATGCTCGCGGAGATGGCTGCCACACCCACCCCTTTTCCCGATGAAGGGGGTATACAGGTCCGAGGAGAACATTTACCTCCGAAATGTCTGTGGCCAATTTGAGCGGGTGGTGTCCACAAAGGTAATCTAAATGAGGATGCCCTGAAAACTTCCCCGCCAACTGATTTTTATCCAGATTCTATAGCTGTAAATGAGTTAGTCTGTTTAATTTTTTTGTCCATTCAGTCATTTTTTTAACATGTTATAAATTCGTCACGAAAACCCATAACAGCCCAGAAGGCATTTTGGTTACATTTATAACCAGAGACATTGGTCATGGATGTGAATCAGTTGTTATCTTTTTATGTTCTTTTTATGTTGTTGTATTTTATGTTGTTGTATTATGTTATGTTGTTTTTTATTATCTTGTTGTTGTTGTTGATTTTATCCATTAAACAGATTTTATGTTTAACTCCATTAATAATCTGTTTCGTTTGTCTATTCAGTCATTTTAAACTGTTATAAATTTG
>JAWQFJ010002760.1:37115-89615 GCA_034096865.1 Theodoxus fluviatilis | reverse complement strand
TTCGAAGCCATGCGAATAACCCACTGTAGGTTGGGGGAGTCAGAATAAACCCACCAAGTCTCCCTATGCGATTCGTAAGAGGCGAATAAATAGGAACATTGTGACTTTGATTTGCGCTTACTCTAAACTATCCTAGTGATACATGTATTCGTGCTCAATGGCCTTAAATAGCCTTCAACGGCTTACGGGCTGGGCCGTAAAGCCCCAGCCAGCCAGCCAGCCGGCCAGCCAGCTGGCCAGCCAGCCAGCCGAGCGGACATCCTATAGTTGCATCATTGAGCAAGGCGATTTATGACATTTCCTTCTGCTCACTCAGAAGTAAAACCATGTGTAACATTTTGGTAAAAATAACTCCAGAACTCAGGGAAGCAACCCTTCCATAACTGTCCTTTGGATAAAAGTTACCCCCGCCCCCCCCCCCCCCCCCCCCCCCCCCGGAGATCCCGGAATTCCCTGTATCAAATGGCTGATTAAAACGGCACGCTGCCCTACCAGAATACTGTCTTGGGCCATCACTACATCTGTGACATACCCAAGAACATTACATGGTGTCAGAAGGATACGCCAACGCCTATTTTAACACTGTGTGTGCATATTTCCTAGAAAACGAGCCTGTGAAAGGGATATTTCTCCTCAGTCCCACGTGAGTACAAACCCGCCATTGATTTGAATTCTTGATATGGCAAATGCAGTATTGCACGCCCCAGTTATCGACTGGAATGCACCAAACCTCACCGAGCAATGGAAAAATTTCAGGCAGCATGCTGAATTGATGTTTCAAGGTCCTCTCAAAAATGTGGAGAATGAAAGCAAATGCGCATAACTTCTCATATGGGTAGGAGAAACAGGGAGAGAAATATTCAATTCATGGAATCTCTCAGGCGATGACACCAACGACATTGACGTTTTGTACACCCACTTCGCCAATCATACCTGCCCAAGAAAGAACTCCGTGTTCTCCAGATATGTCTTTCAAAAGAGAAAACAACAACATGGAGAAACCTTCGAAGCTTTCGTCACAGACCTAAGGAACATGGTAAAAGACTGTGAATATGAAAAGCCAGACGACATGGTGAGGGATCGAATTGTCTCAGGCGAAGCTTCACAAGACATTCGTGAGAAACTGCTGCACGAACGTGATACGCTTACCATGCAAAAAGCTCTAGAAATCATCACATTTGAAGCTACCAAGAAGCAGCTTGCAAAAATGGCGACAAGTGACACAGTAGATGCACTTCATACACGTAGGAAGGAAAGCACGAAAAACACAGCCAAAAAGCCAGACACCTTTCCTTGTCGGAATTGTGGCGATAAACACGACAGGAAACAGTGCCCTGCGTTCGGAAAGGAATGCTTGTACTGCCACAAGCAAAATCACTTTGCAAGGGTGTACTTCAAGAAGAAGCGAGGGAACCAAAGAAAAATCCACAACGTGGAAGGGGAGAGTGACGAAGAGACCGTTACCCACCGACTTGTCATCGACACCGTCGATCATCAGAACAGTCAGCCTAAAACAGTGTATGCGGAGATACAGCTCCAGACAGGCAACGCCGTGCAGTTCAAGCTCAACACAGGTGCCCAGGTCAACGTCCTCCCATTGTCAGCCTACAACAAGCTGAAGAAACCTCCCAGATTGAAAAAATCGTATCAGCAGCTATATGGATACACAGGACAACCACTGGATGTCAAGGGATATGTGGACATGAATTGTTCATACAAGGACAAACAGAAACACTCTAGATTCTACGTGGCGAAAACAGAAGGACACTCACAGCCAATCCTTGGTCTCCAGACATGCCTTGACTTGAACTTGATCCAGCTTATCATGTCTGTGGATTCAGAGGTACATGTAGTACCGGCAACCAAAGACACTGTACTGACAGAGTACAAGAAGCTCTTCACTGGTCTAGGATGCCTCGAGGGCGAGGTGAAGATACACCTGAATCCAGATGCAACGCCAGTTGTTCACCCTACTCGCCGTGTACCACACGCTATAAAGGAACAGCTGAAGAAAGACCTAGATGCCATGGTGGAGACAGGAACAGTTGCCAAGGTGACAGAGCCAACAGACTGGGTCAATTCACTAGTAGTTGTGCAGAAACCCAACGGTAAACTATGTATTTGCCTGGACCCCAGAGACCTTAATTCTGCCATCAAGAGACCGCACTATCCAATGCCAACCCTTGACGATGCCCTAGCCAAGATGACAGGCGCCAGATTTTTCAGCAAGCTCGATGCAAGATCAGGCTACTGGCAGATGAAGCTAGACATCACCTCCAGCCCTGGCTACCCACAATCGAATGGACTTGCAGAGAAGGCTGTACATATTGCAAAACGCATCTTGTCCAAAGCCAAGGCTGATGGAAGCAACCCCCTCCTTGCCTTGCTAGAATACAGATCTACTCCAGTTGACAATCTTGCTTCCCCAGCTCAGCTTCTCATGGGTCCACAACTCCGATCCATCCTGCCAACTTCAACAAGCAACTGCAACCCAAGATCATTAACCCCTCAGAAGTAACTACAAAACGAACACACCTGCAAGCCAAGCAGCAGAAAAACTATTACCAAACAGCTCATCAGTTGCCACTTATGAAGACAGGTGATCAGGTATATCTACAGTTGTCCAAGGGAGACAATTAGACACCTGCCCAGATTATGAAGCCATACAGCACCCCAAGATCTTATGTTGTTGAGCCAAGTGATGGTCATACCTTCTGCCGCAACCGTCGCTGTCTCAGATCAGAGACATCACCTCACTCAGAAGATCCCCATGAGCAACCCTCAACAACACCTGAACTGGATGAGAACAGCAACCACCCATCATCAGGAACTTACTGCACAAGATCTGGACGCCCTGTGAAAGAACCTAAGAGACTGGACTTGTAAAAGAATAAGTAATTGTTTTATTCTTCCAAATCAGTATCAAGTAACTCTATTGTTCAGAGACAGTACATTGATCATGCTAATAAGAGTAGGCTAGAGCTCAATTTTTCAAAACAAGAGAGATGTAACATTTTGGTAAAAATAACTGCAGAACTAAGGGAAGCAACCCTTCCATAACTGTCCTTTGGATAAGAGTTAACACCCCCCCCCCCCCCCCCCCCCCCCCCCGGAGATCCCGGAATTCCCTGTATCAAATGGCTGATTAAAACGGCATGCTGCCCTACCAGAATACTGTCTTAGGTCATCACTACATCTGTGACATACCCAAGAACATATTACACCATGGTCCTGTGATCGAGTGCTGAAATGGGACAAAGAAAACAAACTGGTAAACCTCGTGAATAACTGTGGCACATTCAATTGCAACCTAGTAGGCGCTATTAAGATTTCCAGCAGGTATAGTCGACATGGATTGACAATGCCAGTGCCTGATGACCAGGGAGTAAAAATGTGGAGTTTGAGCACGCATGCTTGGGTGGAAAGACGTAGCATGAATTGAAACAAGCAAGTACATCGACTCGTGCCACCACCTCAGTCAGAGCCGAAAGCAATACAAGACACGTACACACGGTGAGTCAGCGGGCATGGGTGTGGAGATGTACACGTAGAGGCGGGAAAGCGGCGCTGCCACGTACGCAGTTCCTGGTTTGGGGTTTGAGGGGAAACAGGTGCGCGGCAAGCCCACGGTAAGGAAACCTGGGCCCAAGTCGTTTCTGCGCTTTCCGTCCCAGTCTGCTGTGGAACTGGTCTCCACTATGAAACGTGTCGTGGCCTTGACAATGAGTGTGGTCGTGCAGGGACCTGAGAGAGGGGGTGTTAGAGAAGTGCACACGCGCGCGCACACACACACACGCATATACACACACACATACACACACACACACACACACACACACACACACACACACACACACACACACACACACACAGATTTGATGATTAATTCAGGATATATCGTGCGAGGCCTGTCTTTATGCTATCATTTTATACTCGTATATTTTTTACTTCACGGGAAAGGCGATAATTAAAATGATACAAAAATATTGTTTTAATAGTATGAAGTATTTTTGCCACATAACTGTAATAAAGACCAGCAGGCTTGTTGCCTCTGCAGTAGCTCGACTCGCTCTGGCAAGAGTCCAACAAAACTCCAGTAAATTATTTTTTACTCTCCTGTAAACGTCGTCGGGGAAACAAATTCATGTTGGCGAGCTGTGACGATAATTCTTATTTTAGGACAGGAAGAAATACAGGCAAACAAGCAAACACAAAGGAGGCGATGTGTATAGATGTTCGAAATTATAGACGCACTGAGATTTAGTGTTTAAGAGTTTACCGTAAGACCTCACAGTTGCTTCATGGACAGTTGCCTGCAGGCTGCTATTACCATGTGCATCCTTCACAGTGGCTCCACCTACAAACAGCGGTCTCACGTTGTATAAGGCGAGCACCCAGGGGCGCTCTGTCGCAGTTCAAAGGTCAAGGGAAATAGGTCAGAGCGCCAAGAGTTACTCGCCTTACACAACTCGCAGCAGTACGTATACTTCCCCGATCAACTGTCGATGGATGATTTTTTTTTGGTCCCTTGGTCATCACAAACAGCCACCATGCACGACGTATTATATCTATTATGCTGGTGATGAGTGTGACTGGAGCTGGTGCTCCTTAAAACTGATTTCGTAATTGATTTTAATTCAGACATATCTCCGTGCAAGAACCTGAAGACGTCAATTCGTAGGGGTCATCCGGAGTTGTCAAGTTTTCTTAGGGAATAAAAAAGATTGACCGCACAAAAATAGGGTTGCTAGGTAGGCCTGACTTCATTTATTTGTCTATCTGTCTGTCTGTGTGTCTCTCTGTCTGTCTGTCTGTCTGTCTGTGTGTCTGTCTGTCTGTGTGTCTGTCTGTGTGTCTGTCTCTCTATCTATTCATTAAATATTTTTAAATCTGTTTATTTATAAGAGACCTGATTAAGTCTGTGCACATTTGAGTGGGGTGTGTGTGTGTGTGTGTGTGTGTGTGTGTGTGTGTGTGTGTGTGTGTGTGTGTGTGTGTGTGTGTGTGTGTGTGTGTGTGTGTGTGTGTGTGTGAAGAAATGTCGTGTATACAGTAGATTTATCTAAACGTTAATCAAAATTTCCCTTTTGCTGACAGCGCATTTTACCAGTGCTCATAGGGAAGACGGGGCAGTACCAGTTTGTTGTTTACTTTCGATTTCTTTCCCTTTTCTTTTCTTTTTCTGATCGAAAAAAGTTTAGGGTCGGCAGGGAAAATTAGGGCCGGTCGGGTTACCGTAACCACAACATTTTTGTTTTGTTTCGTAATTATCTCACGTGCACGACAAATTAAGATCCGTTGACAAAACGAGGTTCACTTCATCAATCTGATCAAGGCTTCCTCTGCAAAATCGTCGCAGTCAGACGGATGTCAAATCCCATTTGCTGTGTATTACAAGACCGACGTAATCATTTCGCATTATCGACTTAGCACCAATGAACTTCCCCAAGGGTCTTGTTGTGAGACGCCTCTGCCCGAGAGGAGCCCCCCCCCCCCCCCCCCCCTGTGGGTTCGGGGTAAGAAGTTGCCCACCGCGCCTCCCTACGCGATTCGTAAGAGGCGAATAAATAGCTAGGACATCGTGACTTCATTTGCGTTTACTCAATTGTAGTGATTTTTCGTGCTTGGTGGCCTTACATAGCCTACAAAGGCTGATAGGCCGTAAAACTCCATCCATCCATCCATCCCGAGAGGAGATCGAGTGATCAGAAGATGATGGCTGCAATGGTAACAGCCTTTCTAAAATTAGCTCGGTGCATTCGGACCAAAGACGTTGCTGCGCTGCCAGAAAGCTCCGCCCACTCCTCTAGCCCGCTCGAGTGTCCTCGGGAAAGAAAGGTCAACGCTCGCTGGCCACTTGTGTGCTGCTGACAGACCTTCCTGTCTGCGTGGTTTGCTGATGGCTCAATGGGCGCGTTTGTTAGGCAATGGCAGCGTCGAGGGCGAGCGAAACGCATCCACGGCTAAAAAACGGCCAACCATCAATTGGCAAGGCGGAAGTCCGAGAGAACATGGCTGCGTCCTGGTTCGAGAGTCGGTGAAGAAGTTGCCGATATAGACGAAGTAACTGACGATACAGATATCACAGCCGTTTTTCACTTGATAGAACACATTATGGTGTCATATCGAAAGCACGGGAACTTAATTTTTCAACGAGAAAAAAAGAAGAAGCAAACCCGGTTCAATTGTAAACAATTTTGTTGAAAATATTGTGCCTCGATTCATCACTATCAATTCAATGGATATAATTCATAGAGGTGTTGTGTGTTTGCAACGCTAAAAATAATTTCGGCAGTGTATGTCCAGAAATAGCCTATACACCTACTCCTCAAAATATACAAATGAAGACTCGAACAGCAAATACTTCCATGTACTTTTCCATTCTTGGACCCTGAGAAGCACACTACATGCACTGCCGTCTATTAGCGGCAACCCAATTGGCATGGTCTCCCTCATTTTAGTTCATCCGGGCCTCTGCAGCGGGATGCAGCGAGGGAGCTCCGGAGCTCCCTCCACCTCTCTCCACGGCGAGTGTCTCCTTATGAGCGAGGAACGTAGGCAATGCCTAGCCCTCGCGATTCTCTCGAGATTCCGCGGCTAACAAACGCGCCTTTCGCTTACCGCCCCTCTCTCATGCACTTAGCACCGAACCCCATGGACTCCCCTTCCCACCAGCCACCCTCACTCCGCCCTCCTCTACACATCTCTGCTTCTCTATTTGACCCCTGTAGTTCAGTTCAGTTCAGTCTCTTAACCCTGAGATGGGTTGTTGAGGCACCACTGATGACTTTCGGACAATCTTCCTCCATCGATCTCTATCCTTTGTGGCTCGCTAGCTGTGAGTCAGCAAAGGTCAAGCCTATAAAGCTGTCCACTCTTTGATGTTGTCTTCCCACCTCTTTCTCTGCCTGCCTCTCCTTCTCCCACCTGGTACGGTACCTTGCAGGATGGTCTTGGCCAGCCCACTGCCTCTTGACACGTGACCGTACCACTTCAGCTTTCTGCTTTTTGCGATTGAGAGCAGGTCTTCGTACTGTTTAGACTGAACCCAATTCTTACAATCACTTCCTTCCTTCCATTCTTATTCAGTTCCTTATCTGCAATATTACAAACACACACACACACACACACACACACACACACACACACACACACACACACACACACACACACACACACACACACACACACACACACACACACACACACAAACACTCACACACACACACACACACGCACACACTCCTCTAAGTAAGAAAAAAAGCCATGCACTACTGCTGTTGGTATATGGTGGCAGAGGTAGAGGTGAACTGAACTGAATTTTATTCATAGTCCGACTGCCCATTTTCATAAGTCACAATGCATAGAGCATTCATAAGAATGCCTTTCAATCGGATCCGAGATACACATCGTTTTGCACGAAGCATTAATAATGCATCCCCAACATACGTATACCTTCTTTCATTTTCATAGCATGGTATAATTATGTACATCGACACGTCCATTATTGCCCTAAGTCAGGAGGTAGAGGAAAATGGTGGTTCAAGGTGACAATCAGTCGATCCTTCCAATGAGAGATTATAATGTCCTTTCTATTTACCGCCTACTTGACCCAGACAATTTCCTAATCAGTATCATCTTCCTCACTTCGCAACCCTGTTGTGTTTGTCGCTGTACCTATGTGCGTCTGCCTGCCTGTCTCCACTCCCCCCCCCCCCCCCCCCCCCCCCCTCTCTCTCTCTCTCTCTCTCTCTCTCTCTCTCTCTCTCTCTCTCTCTCTCTCTCTCTCTCTCTCTCTCTCTCTCTCTCTCTCTCTCTCTCTCTCTCTCACTCACACACACACACACACACACACACACACACACACACACACGCACGCACGCATGCACGTATGTGCGTACGCACTTACACATACAAACATTCATGCACGCACGAACATACACATAAACTCATAGGCACGCACAGACATGCACACACACAAACACATATGTGCATGCACTCACACAAAATGACAAGAACACACGCATACACACGAACGTAAATAACACGTACACACAAATGCACACAAATACAAGCACGCACGCATGCATGCACACACACACACACACACACAACCACACAAATGCACACACACAGCACACACACACACACACACACACACACACATACACACACACACACACCAGGGGCGGATCATTCAGCGTGGCTGAGACTAGTGAATATAGTCTCAGCAACTGGTTGGTCACGTGATAGCCTTAATTATTCCATAACATGCATACCACCGTTCTGAACACAGAGTCTCGGCCACGCTGAATGGCATATCACATCGTGAGTGTATTCCTCCGCTTGTTGTGATACACTCGATACTGGTAGCCATGTTTTCGTCAATTCATTTTCTAAACATCGATTTCCCATGAATGTAAAACTTGTATGCGGTAAAATTCGAATCACAAGAGTGTAATATTGTGAACTCTACTAATTATAAGGACTTTGAATACAACAGCAATATTTATACTTCATTGAGCGAGTAAGGCAACCAATCCCGTCTGCATAAGCCATAATCTTCGATACACACAGAAACCCACTGAGTGCTTTTGCTGATGAGGAATCATTAATTTAATGTATGCTTAGAAGGATTAAACTTAGAAAAACTGCTTCTGAGCTATCCGATAATATGGAACTTCGGAATCGCAGGCTGATTTCGCAGAGGGCTCCAGTCAAGGCCAAAGGAAGCGTCGGCGCTGCGGGAAGGATAAAGAGACAGAAGATGGCTTAAAGCGGTGGTTCGACTCTATCCAAGCGCGCAACACACCTGTAAACGGCCCAATCCTGTGTCAGAAGGCGGAACAGATTGCTTCCCAGCTTGGTCACTCCGAATTCAAAGCTACAGATGGGTGGTTTAACAGGTGGAAGAAACGCAACGGCTTGGTGAAGCGGGAAGTGCCGGTTAATAAAAACGCCGCTTATTAAAAACACTTTTGTTCGGTCCCAATGTGTTTTTAATAAGCGGCGACTACTGTATATACACAATCGCACGTGCTCAAGGCAGTTTGCAACCTTATAGACACGTTCGCGCTAAAAGTAGTTCTCAAATGATTTCCTGAAAATCTCATAGATTAGTTTTATTAGAACACCAAATTTGTGTTTATCTATCGGGATAAATAATTGGAGTGAAATAGAATCGCCTCTTTTTACTCTCAATGGTCTTCTGATCATGTTGAATTTTGATTGGTAGAATCATTGGAATGCGGAACCGAAGTCACGTGACCAACCTGTGTCAGAGATACTACATCTCTGTGTTCAGAATGGGGGCGGATCAGTTCTTTTTTTTTTTTTTTTGGGGGGGGGGTGTTTCCAAACTTTTTTTTAGGAACGGGGGGGGGGGGGGGGGGGAGGGAGAAGGCTATGAAGGCGCAAAGCGCTAAACCGACACTGCAAAGCGGGGGGGGGGGGGGGGGGAAGAAGGCTGCAAAATGGTGCAATCTGGTGCATTCTGATGATGATCATTGCCAGTTTCAGGCAGCAGATTTTGTTACTGAAAAAAATCTTTCTTTTTCTTTTATTTTTTTCTGTTGGGGGGGGGGGGGGGGGGGGGTTCCGGAAACCCCGGAACCCCCCCCCCCCACCCCCCACCCCCCTCGTCCGCCCCTGCACACACACATGCGCTGAAACGTACATTCACTTACTTTAAATGCTCAAACAGAAAAACAAGCAAACGAAAAACTGCTTTCCTTGAGTGGTGCATATGACTCAGTACCACGTGTGGTGATCAAAGTTGTGTTTACTGTCACTCTAAGATGCAGTGGAGCGAGTGGTGGTGGTCGGAATCTCTTTCGCCATCAAAAATTCTTGCCTGGACAGATGGACAGATCGATCCCGGAAGAAATTAATGTCACCGAAAGGACTTGTACGCTACAGGGTGACTTGATCTGAAAGCCACGCCTCACATCCTTAACGAGCATTACTAAAGGCCTCCGCACACGAGGCAACCAAAGTCTCTTGCCACGTTGCTTGCGGCCGGTTACTTGCCATGTGGCAGGCAATGCTGGAGGCTGAGCTCGCACACGCTTCCACTGTGACCTTTCACCTCTCGCCACGTTGCGAACACGTCGACCCATGGACACATGGTTCTGCGTCATTCTGAACACAGAGATATAGTATCTCTGACACAGGTTGGTCACGTGACTTCGGCTCCACATTCCAATGATTTTACCAATCAAAATTCAACATGATCAGAAGACCATTGAGAGTAAAAAGAGGCGATTCTATTTCACTCCAATTATTTATCCCGATAGATAAACACAAATTTGGTGTTCTAATAAAACTAATCTATGAGATTTTCAGGAATTCATTTGAGAACTACTTTTAGCGCGAACGTCGTCTAAAAGGTTGCAAACTGCCTTGAGCACGTGCGATTGTGTATATAGTAATACACACAATCTTTGGACCTACTATTAACGCAGCGAAAAGGATTCCTATGGCTCCGGGCTGGTTTCGTGAATCTATGGTTATACTCTCGCAAGTAATTGCTTTCTGGCCGGAACCTGTGGTCTAACTGCCTTCACACTGTTTGACGAGCTCCACACTTCAATCATTCGTGTATCGACTGATGGAGTCAGTAAGTGATTTAACCTACATTCCGTCTGTGTTGAACGTTAATCGAATGGAAGTTTCTTCTGTAGGAATCCGTCCGATTCCGAAGTTCGATATTATCAGATAGCTCAGAAGAAGGTTTTCTAAGTTTAATCCTTCTAAGCATACATTAAATTAATGATTCCTCATCAGCAAAAGCACTCAGCGGGTTTCTGTGTGTATCGGTCCAAATGATTGTGCAGACAAGATTGGTTGCATTACTCGCTCAATGAAGTATAAATATTGCTGTTGTATTCAAAGTCCTTATAATTAGTAGAGTTCACAATATTACACTCTTGTGATTCGAATTTTACTGCATACAAGTTTTACATTCATGGGAAATCGATGTTTAGAAAATGAATTGACGAAAACATGGCTGCCAGTATCGAGTGTATCACAACAAGCAGAGGAATACACTCACGATGTGAAATGCCATTCAGCGTGGCTGAGACTCTGTGTTCAGAACGGTGGTATGCATGTTATGGAAGAATTAAGGCTATCACGTGACCAACCAGTTGCTGAGACTATATCCACTAGTCTCAGCCATGCTGAATGGGTTCTGCGTGTGACCTGCATTTCGAAAATTTAAAATGTACGAGCTTTCACGACCTATTGATGCATTCAACATACAGCTTTGATAAATTAATGCTGTTCATGGCTTACATTTTCTTTGGATGGGGTTTCTAGTGTCCCCAAATTCAGCGTTTTCTGTGCGAAGCGAAGACAAGTCCGCCATTAAATGTGCAATAGTATCGAGAACACGAGAACGAGGCTCTTGGTGGATTCACAGAGAGTGGCTGGAGTGGCACGCCACTGCCCCAAAACTAGAACAGGTTGAAACACGAGCAACTCAGTTGCTGGTGGCGAGGAAAGTTGCTTGGAATGCCAGTTGCTTTCAACCGACATCGCACACGAAGCAATGTATGGCAAGCAATCGAGTTGCCGGAGTGGAGTTGCCTCATGTGCGAAGGCCTTAAGTATTCTTGCAGTTGCCTGGGTCAAAGACACTATCCAACTAGATAGTGACTTTGCATGGGTTCAGTAGTGTTCATGATGCTACTCGGTCAGTACATCATTTTGAACTGTGTCCAATTTTTGTAAAGCCAGCATTTACAGTCCAGTTTCGGTGAATTGCCGTCAACTAGCAGTTTCCGACAGGTTTACGCAATGCTGTGTGAGCATAGTAGGCCTAGTTGAAAATCATAAGCTAAATGCCCAATCCTGCAGGCTTTAGATTCTGTGTCAAATCCAGGGCATTGCCGAATTCCAGACCACGGTGAAAGGGAATGAAATTCCATAGAAACACGTTCGGCAGTGGTGGAATTTCACGGCATGCAGCTATTTTCTCGAGACTGGAAACCAGCGACACACGTGTGGGCAATACTGGAACGCGCGGAGCTCTTGTTGTTTCTGGATTGTGTGGCGAGATCGAGCGATTTCAGAACATGTTGTTTTGACTGGCCGGCATCACGACACTGCCAGTTGTTTCATCGTCTGCACCCGGCCAGACCTTCTTACGTATATGTGGTTCCAGCAACCAACTGCGTCTTTCATTTGTTCTTGGTACTAGAAGGAAATGACACCTTCACGTATAGGCATGTACAAAATGGAATGGAATGAGTGAACAACTCAACAAGGCAAGTTGGTTTATTTGTGATGGCTTTAGTATATCGACATATATCACGCCCTATATCTTAAGGCAATTTCTAAAAGATTCTCTCGGCGTCTACGATTATTGTTTTGAAGAACAAAAACTTCATATATAATCCATAACAGCAAAATGTACCTTGATAAAGCAGAAACGTATACGTGCAGAACGACGCCTAATTCTCTGTTTTATCGCGCTGTAAGTGTAACTCCTCCATCGCCATATCGGGTCGAGCGTGTTTTCCAAATGTTGATGATGGCAATTCAGTAACAGCACGTGCACTCTCCAGTGGATCTCAGCAGCTTCCGCGTGAGACTGAGAGCGAACGAGAGCCACTGAGAATTGTTAACTAACCTGCTGAGCTGACTGGAGAACCCATATCATTATCAGTATATGGCATGTGACAGCTCTGCGCTCATCTCTGCCTTGCTGGCGTGTACACAGCCATTTCCTAACAGTAAGTATGGATAAGTAGTTTTCGCAGGAGATACTGTCCCGTTCATTGGTCAGGAGCGCCTGTGTCGCATACTCACATTCTCCGTGTCTTCCGCCGGCTGATCATAGAGCTCGACTGCCGCTGCTTGCTTGGACATCACTGTACAGTCGTCTGAAAGTCGGCATGCCTCCTGTTACCTTGACAACGAGACAGAGGGTGAGTGACCTCAAAGAACGTAACTTTCGTTTTTTGGTGACCTTCAAGCTTCTCGCGTGTTAGAGATCACGATAATGTTCAGCAGACACTTTTCATAGAATGATTTACATCGATGTTGTTATTCATTTATGTTTCCAAATTTCATGGTTGAAAGCAAGACCACTCACTGCAATCTCATAGGCAAAAAACAGTCAACAAGGAGGAGTGAGAGGTTAAAAAAATGTGTATGATAATAGAATCTGACAAGTTGTGGTCTCTTATAACGTCCTAAACTGATTGAACCTTGGTACGATGCCCCCCCCCTCCTCCCCCCCCCCTCCTCTCTCTCTCTCTCTCTCTCTCTCTCTCTCTCTCTCTCTCTCTCTCTCTCTCTCTCTCTCTCTCTCTCTCTCTCTGTGTGTGTGTGTCTCTGTGTGTGTGAATATTTGTGTGTGTGTGTGTGTGTGTGTGTGTGTGTGTGTGTGTGTCTGTCTGTCTGTCCATTCGTCCGTCCGTCCGTCCGTCCGTCCTTCTGTCTGCCTGTCTGTCTGTCTGTCTGTCTGTCTGTCTGTCTGTCTGTCTGTCTGTCTGTCTGTCTGTCTGTCTGTCTGTTGTCAGTGTCGGAGTGCCTTCTTTCACCAGTTCAAGAAATATATATATACTTAGATGTTTGAACCAAACCGTTGTATATACATTGTGAAGGTAATTGCTCATGAAGCTTAATTGCTCTCTCTCTCTCTCTCTCTCTCTCTCTCTCTCTCTCTCTCTCTCTCTCTCTCTCTCTCTCTCTCTCTCTCTCTCTCTCTCTCTGCTTTCATTTCTTTATGAGCAAGGACAATTTGTAAGATAGGCAGAATGCCTAAAATTTCATCATTGATAAATAAAGAATCAATCAATCAATCTCTCTCTCTCTCTCTCTCTCTCTCTCTCTCTCTCTCTCTCTCTCTCTCTCTCTCTCTCTCTCTCTCTCTCTTTCTTCGATATTTGCTGCTTTTGTCGTACTTTCACAGTATAATCCATTCTAAGGTTTAAGTAGGGCGTAGTGTAGTGAGGGGATTAAAAAATATCCTGGGAAGTACAGGTAGAGAAATAACGGATACACGCAGCACAGAAGTTGACGGAGATTCGGTAAGAGTGTGCTTGGTCGAGTTACGTGCCCTTGTTGCGCCGTTTGTAGGAGGAGCTCTTGTACGTTTCGACATCCCTCATCTGCAAGTAGACCACCACTATTGATACTGTGTAGGGGAAGATGCGGTTGTTGCCCCGCTGTTGATGACTTCTTACAGCTAAAAACCAGCCATGTCGTCACTTCATTTACCTCGTGTTGTTGGCCAACGTGGAAAGAGTTCGCTGGAGATCGAACGCGAAAACTTCGAAAAAAGACAGGTCAGTCCTGCGTGCACTTCGTTGACGGCACTGAGCCGAAGTCGAAGAGCGACTTCGATTTGGGAACACGTCTTAATGATTAACTCAGTGCATTTGCAACATTTCTCCGTCTGTTTTTCGTGTCAACAGTTAACTTTATCAGAAGTAGCGGTTGTTCTCTTATGGCACAAGTGGTCTTCCGAATACTTGACTTTCTTTCTGGTGTTTGAGTCAGAAGGCAGGAGTGAATTTGCGCAATTTGTTTACATTTACCTTCGGTTTATCCTCACGGACTCGCCACTTCCGCTCCTTGTCTGAAAAGCAGAGGAGCAATTAAATAACAATGTTCACTAAAATGCTAAACGACCGTATTTTGTAGTGAACATGTGCGTGTTCGTCACCTTTGAGAGTAGGAGAGTAATGTGTTGGTCATGCGGTGTTGGGCTTGCCCTACCGGAAGCGAGAGGGGAGAGTGAACAGCATGGTTATTGGTTTCGTGCTGAGTAAGATTCCCTTCGTGTCTTCAATGACGTGAAGGGGGATCGTTCTGGGCATAAATCTCTTTCTTTATTACGGTCCAAACACGCATGTCGTTCGACATGAGCAAAAAAAAGATGTAGTTATCGTCGAGAGTTGCCTGTGAAGCGTGTAACGTGCATACTTTTAAAATGAAAAATGAAAATCAATTACGAGAGCTATCCAGAGAGACATTGATTAGTCCTGGCCTAGCCTAAAAAAGGGATGCCGAAAATAGTGCGAACACAATCGTCCTGAATACTGCGACTTTTGGCTCTATGGTCAACCCAGCTCACAGGAATACCTAGCTGAGGTAGCCATTCCAGAAATAACTGTCATGTTCCGTTACACCAGAAAGCCAAATCAGAATGCGTGCGAGAAGTGGGCATGCTAATCAAGACATAAACCAATTAAGACGGCTCACATCACATCCCTTGCCTGGCTGTTGGATATGTTTTATAGCACACTGATAACCTCAACAGTGTGTGGCTAAACTTGGCATTGGAGGATGTCAATTAAACTAGATGCATAGGTATGGAGGTGTTTGGCAGAGGAAGCTTGAAAATTACCACTCTTCATGAAGTTGATCCAATGTGTTATGATAGAATAAAACTTCATAACATGCTCCACCCCCAGTGGTTTGGGGGTAAGAATTGACCCACTGTCTCCCTATGCTTATGACTAGGCTAGGGAAATCATTACTTGACTCACTCTTATTCTTTCTAGCTAGAGTGATTTTTCATAATCAGAGGCCTGAAATAGCCAGTGGAGGCTGATAGGTCATGAAGCTAAATGAATCCACCTTTGTATCATGCCCCACCCCACTCAACACCCAGATTCCACCCCTCTTATGACATGCCTTTATACTGACCTCAGTGAATGATACCCATTTTAGCACAGGCATTCATGCTAAAGATTAACTTGCAATTTTGATGAGGCACTTTCTTGCCACAGATTATAACCTGACCAGCCAGGTGAATGCTGCAAACATTTTAGCTGACAAGCTTTGATATCACCCTTGCATTCTTTGCACAGTTGTAAATGTTGTTGTATTCAGAACAAAAGAAAGGGTGTGAACAAAAGATGATAGGGAGTCACAAGTGAGTACTATATACTATATATAATATAGGCCATGTGTAAATGAATGAAATTAAACAAATTCATTAGTTTGCAAATAGTAAACATGTATAGAAATGACTTAAGTACATTCAGCATCAAAACATTCATTCAGTAGTACTGAATCTGTGTGATAACTGAACACATGAATGTGTGTGTGTGTGTGTGTGTGTGTGTGTGTGTGTGTGTGTGTGTGTGTGTGTGTGTGTGTGTGTGTGTGTGTGTGAATGAGTACTGAGTTTGACTGAACAGTGGTGAGTAAGTGAGCAAGTAGAAAAATGCAGTGAAACATACAAGTTTCACAAGGGCAACAGTATTTCCTTATCTGGAGACAAAATTTCAATTGACTGGTAATCCCAGTCAGTTCATCTCTCCTGCCCTTGCTCAAGCAGACAGGAATACTGACCCCATCAATTTCTGACTACCCCATCTTGAACACTATAGTTCTAGGGAAAGTTTAGATGGGTGTCATGAAATGTGACATAATCAGTAATTTTCTTTACTGCACAGTGAAAATTCTCTCTCTCTCTCTCTCTCTCTCTCTCTCTCTCTCTCTCTCTCTCTCTCTCTCTCTCTCTCTCTCTCTCTCTCTCTCTCTCTCTCTCTCTCTCTTGGCGTGTGTGTGTGTGGAGAGACTGAGGGGGGGGGGGGGGGGGGGGGGGGATAGAAAAAAAAATAAAATGTGGGGAAGAGAGATAAATATTAGATTTAGAGGGAGGCCATTATTTTGCATCCTATCCATTCATTTCCATTGTTCCACAACAGATTGTCATCTAAGCAAACAGGCCTGGGAGTGTAAACAAAGGAAATCTCCTCTGTTAACACAGCAGCTGAATGGAGAAAATAAACAGTTGGATGAATGAATTGGTGAGGTTGCATTCATAGAATGAATACCTGAATGAATGAATCAATGAATAACTGAATGGATGGATGGATGGATGGATGGGTGGATGGATAGATGGATGGATGGATGGATGGATGGATGGATGGATGGATGGATGGATGGATGGATGAATGGATGGATGGATGGATGGATGGATTGGTGGAAGGATGGATGGATGTGGACATAGAGAGATGATGGAGAAATGGAGGGAGTAGTGTCAGAGTAGTCAGTAGTGAAGCGTTGAGTGTAGATTCTAGTTTGAACAAATGGTTGTAATGCAATGACTTCTCTGAGAACAGTCAAGGTGAGGCAGTTCCCCTTGCTCCCTGCATGACTGAGCATGACATGGACAGTATAGGTGCGCTTTCTGTTTCAGATTACATCCATTCAAAAGGCCATCAATTCCTCAGAGAACCCAGTGAAGGAGAAGCATGTACGAAGTATCCTTTTGAGTTTTGGACTGACCTCACCTGCGGAGGTGTTCTTTTCAAAGACCAGATTGTCCACTAACCTTGACTAATGCTTTCTTCTTTGAGGACACTTGGTACGGAATTGCTGCAGAGGAAATACAACAGCTTGTAGTGTAGTTAGCAAGGCTGTGTTGGTATTTGAAGAATGTTGTGTCAGGGCAGTAACACACTGGAGGGCTCCCTATTGTGGAAGGTGTGAGGTACATGTCCAGGTTTCATGCAAACTACAGCTTATGACTAAGGCTGTAGTTGCACAGGGTTAGCAGTTCCTACAGATCATGTAGCTCTACTCTTTCCTGTCTATTTTTGAGATAGTAAGCTAGAGGGAATCCCTCCTATGGATAGGGTATTTGTAGAAATGTAATGCTGATAAGCACAAGAGAAGGAAAACCATTGCTTCAGTAATAAAAATAATTTTGGAGTACATGTACTTGTTTTGACATTCTTTTATGACTTACAAGTTACATAGTCCTAAAGAATGCCAAATCCATTTTCAGCAAAAATATTTATAAATGACCTCTATAGATTCAAATCATTGCTAAATTGCACATGAAATAGTTGGCTTTTCTTTATTAAAGATTTAAAGGTGCAAGGCCTTTCTAATCCATGGTTAGTTGTATTAGCTTGTATTTAGTGAATGTCTGTATGTTCAGCAACAATCCAAGTAAAAGTGCCTATCATAGAGCATGAATTTCTCTTTCCAGCACCCTGGTTTTCTGCATTAACTTATGCTAAAGTACCCATGGTAGAACAGTTACGTTTCTCTGCAGCAATTTCATGAGGGTTTACATGGAATAATTCTAATCTAAAAGAAATCAGCAAAAATAGAAGCAGAGTATGTGCAGATTGGCAGTGAACTGAACACTAGCCATGGCCCAGTTTCTTCTGGTACATCAAAGCCTTGGGCCTATGAGGCCCATGACTAAGGCTGGTCTCATCCAATAGGATGACTGACACTGCCTGTCACTGTCATAACCTCTATGTGTTTACTTCAGGCCCTGGCTGGGAAATTCATAAGTGGGGAGACCCGAGTGTATAATCTCATGCATCTCTTATGGGCTGCCCCTCCTGAGTGAAGTGTACGGTCAGTACAGGCTGATCAATGTATCAATCACTTGAGGGGAAGATCGAAGGAACAGAACTATGGAATGTTCTGTGGGGTCACCTGGACGGTGAAAGGGCTGATGATGTTGTTTTCATCTTCACATTTTACCTGGTTGGGAAAGCTTCTGTTTTACATAAGAGAACTTGTTTGGTGTAATTACTTCATCTGACAAGTGTCAAGGTGTATGTATGCAGATATATTTGTAGGTTTCTGCAACCATTCTTAAGTTATTGCTGCATGATCTTGAGGACTATGTTTACCTCAGCAAATGTGTATTTTGAACAGTGTGATGTGAATTTGTTAAGAATGACAAGTGGTGGTGGAGATGGCATGTTGACATGTGATGATGGGTTTTGGATGATTTAGCTGACAAGTTGATCATGACACATCATGGATCTGCCAGCTGTTGCTGATAAGTCAGAGAGGTCACTGGCATGTGGTGGACAACACC
This sequence comes from Theodoxus fluviatilis, assembly GCA_034096865.1. Lineage (NCBI taxonomy): Eukaryota > Metazoa > Mollusca > Gastropoda > Cycloneritida > Neritidae > Theodoxus > Theodoxus fluviatilis. The sequence continues at coordinate 70,798 of JAWQFJ010002760.1, read as the reverse complement.
ACCACTTCCCACAGACTGAAAATGTGGCAGGGAGGAAGTAATGAATATGCATTTTTAATCAGTAGTGGGACATCTGGCATTGCAATCTACTCTTTGTGACCTTGAAGTTGTAGTACACCTGCAGTGTCTGCTTTGAGTATAAAGTTGTTTTACTTTTAGTGTACTTGTATGGGGAAAGAAATGGGTGAAGAAGATAGCTTCCGAATGTAGCTTTGTTTGATGGCTGGTTTGGCCTGGCTATCAGCAGATTGCATGCAACAGAAATGCTTGGTGCATGATACCCTTGGGATATGGAGCACTTCTGGTGCAAACACACCTGTGGAGAGGAGTGAGAAATCATAGTTTCCCTCTGTGACAGCTGGAGCTTTGTACACAGGGACCCTGCCCCAAATCAATCAGTGGTGGCTTCATGTGTGTGTGTGTGTGTGTGTGTGTGTGTGTGTGTGTGTTTGCATGTATGCTTGTGTGTGTGTGCTTGTATCTGTGTGTGTATTTTTTCATGTATGTGCACAAGTGTGTGCGTTTGTGTGTGCAAGTGTGTGTTTGTGTGTATGTGTGTGCATGTGTTTGTGTGTATGTGTGTGCATGTGTGTGTGTTTATGTGCTGTGTGTGTGTTTGTGTGTGTGTGTGCGCGTGTGTCTGTGTGTGTGTGTGTGTGTGTGTGTGAATGATTTGTTTTGGTACAAGTTGAAACGATCTTGTTCATGCACACAGTTTTAGACAGAATATCAGATCATGTTCTTTGCTGTGGACATCACATGTGCATTGTGGACTTCCACCATGTGCACTGCTAAAATGCATGGGTGGCAGGCAGATACACAGATTGTTGGGTGTGTGGGAGAGGTGGTGGGGTGGGTGTGGGAGAGAGAGAGCATGTGAGTGTGTGCATGCATGTATGTGTGTTATGCAGGAAGGCATGTGGTTTGGGTCTAGGGAGACAAGATGGAGAGAGCTGATGGGACTCTAAAACACTCCTCAGCTAATCAAAAGTGACCCCAAGTTCCATTCTGACCCTAGTTGCACACTGTTGCTAGTGGAAGGATTTCCTAGGACACTGCAGCTGTGCTAGTTTCCCTGCCATGAAGTCAGTGTGACCTGGCTGCCTCTGTGGTGTTTATGCTACTAGTTGTGCCTGCTGGTCTAGGAAGAGAAACAATGGCTACAGCTCCCTGAGAGCCAGGAAATGAGGTGTTCTGTTGTAATGTGCAGGCCAGTGAGTCACTCCCTGCTTCCCTCCCTCCCCTGCTCTCAGCCCTGCTTGTCAAAATTGCCCTCATATGGTGAAGTTGTCTCCTGGTGGTGGCTTGCTGCTTGCTGCTGTTGAAAGTTTGGTTAGCAGTGTTTGTGATTGCAGGGGCTGAATTGTTGCTGTGGCAAGGAGGTTGTGTGAGACTCACACTTTTTCATGTTGTTCCTGTCATTTGCTGGTAGGCGCGATTCCTTGGAAGGCGTTGCAGGGCATGCATAGACAGTAGCAAAAGGGACATTCATACCACTTTCCTCTATGAAAGATTCATCACCTGTCAAAAAAGTGACAGGTGGAGAATTCATTGAAACTGTGTGTATTTGATGTTTGACTTGTGTTGCATTTGTTAGCTTGCTTTTTTAACCGTTTTTTCCTCATGCTTTTAAAGATAAACATTTCTCTTCCTTCAGCATTTGTGCAAGAATATTGAAGCATAAGCGAACATATTTCTTTTTGCAAGCCTTGGATATGTCTCCCACAAAGTTTTCAAATAGGAATGAGAATTTAATGCTGAATTCACTTGAGTTCATGCATATTGTGCATGGGACAAGAGGCAGTAAAGCGCCTTACATTACAGCATATTTGTACATGGCTTTGTGAAGAAGAAAAACTGGGTTTGCAGCCTAACACACCCACATGTGACAAATTCGCCCAAAACAACCAGTTTCAAATGGAAAAAAAACCACTTCTCGGCAAGTGCAGTTGCACCACCAAATGAAAAATGTACCCAGAAAAAGGGGTAAAAAAAAAGACGAGCAGACAATGCACTCTATGTCAGCTGAAGTATGTCATCTTTAGGAGGTTAAATATGCATTCCGCTGACAGTTTCAGTAGTTTGAGGCTGTCCAAGGGACAGATGTGTCCCACTTCCGAAAAACAACTTTACCCCCCCCCCCCCCCCCCCAAGACCATTGCTGACGGTCTCAGGCCTGCCTAGCTCTAGAGCTGTCTGCAGTCCACAAGATCAATATGTAATCCACACTGCAGCTTCAACCTCACAGGTGTTCACACTGTAGTCCATGGTTGGGGAGTGTGTGTGTGTGTGTGTGTGTGTGTGTGTGCGTTTGTGCGTGTGTGTGTGTGTGTGCGTGCGTGTGTGTGGGTGTTTGTGTGGGTGTGTGCGTGTGTGTGTGTGTGTGTGTGTGTAAGCAGTGCATGGGGGTGGGGAGATAGGGTCCAGAGAGGAGGCAGGGTGGGGGTGAGGATGGGGAATGTAGAAGTAGTGCATGGGGGGAATGTGGAAAGGAGGGCATGGATGGGGGTGGGGAGATAAGGTCCAGAGAGGAGGGGGGTGGGGATAGGAGATGAAGATAGTAGGTAGACATTAAAGAGTGGTAGTGTTAGGAACAGGGTGGGATGGGGTAGCAGGTTGGTGGGAAGGGAAAGGTTGAAGTGAATATAGTGAGAGATGTTCCAAGGAAGTACTAGGGATGGGGTAGTCTGCCTGGATATGCTGTGTGTGTGTGTGTGTGTGTGTGTGTGTGTGTGTGTGTGTGTGTGTGCACGCGTGTGTGTGTGTGTGTGTGTGTGTGTGTGTGTGTGTGTGGTGTGTGTTTGACTCACTTCTAGTCATCTTCTCATTCCCAAGGCTCAGGGCATCCAAGTTTGAGCAGCTGTTTCACCTCTGTACCCTCAAACGTCTCCAAAATGCCTGTGTCTAGAACAAGTGGTTTTGGATGGAAGGTAAAGGGTTTTCAACAGCAGTGGTTGTGGATGTGTGTGTGTGTGTGTGTGTGTGTGTGTGTGTGTGTGTGTGTGTGTGTGTGTGTGTGTGTGTGTGTTAGGGGATCATAGGGCAATCTAAATTTGGGAAGAGAGGACACTGATAATAGAAGAGAAAATAATGGTTGGATGGGGTGATGTGTAGCTCTTAAGGAGGGGGTAACAGATAGTAAAGCTGATGGAAGGGGAATTTGAGATAGTTGTAGCAGGAGGGGGGCAGATAGCAGCAGTCTAGGGTGTAGTGTTGCCCCCCCCCCCCTCCCACTGGGATTGCTGGAAAAGGTATGAAGGAGTGCAGTTTGAAGGTGATGAAGTGCTGATGTGTGATGGAGAAGGGGTGATAAACCCCCTCTAGGAATGGGAGAAGGATGAGCAAGAGGTGGAAGAGATGTATAGTGTGTTGTCCTTTGCAGGGTATGGAAGAAACTCCACTGCAAGAAATGGGGATGGATCCCCAGTTATAAATACAAAATGGTTGAGAGAAGCAGTGGCTTAGTAGAGTGGATTGTGGGATGGATTAGGGGGAAGAGTTGCAGAGGGGGAAGAGTTGCAGTTATGTAACAGCAGAGGGACATAGGGTGATTACAGAGAGGAAAACCTCTTTATGGAGAAAGCAGACTTTGCTCAAGAATGCACAGCCAATGGGAGCAAATGCACCAAAGAAAGGGTGTGGAAGATGCATTTTTACATGAGGTCACAGTGATGAGAGAAGTGTGAGGCAGGAAAGAAGGTACCCAATATCTTGTGTTGAGAGAACTGAAGTCAACTTCATTGTGAAGACTATCAGCCAATACCATATGCAGATAACTTGTCACAGACAGTTTCCTAGTGTTCATGGTCATTGTATATTGATAAGATAATATGCTATTGCTATTTCAAGCATACTACAATGTTACATGTACATGCATAACTCTGGACTAAGATTTTTGTCTGGACTCGCCACTTAAGAGTACATGCTTATCAAGATGATTGTGTCCTAAGTACTAAGTGTTCTAGTCTGAGCTATCCAAAATCACAGTTACAAGCATGAGGGGGAAAAGCTTGACCCGAAACACTGTGAAGAGAGAAATATGGATGTGAGCCTGACTTATGAAGGCAGTATTTCTAACACAGACTGTTTGCTCTGAGTGAATCTGATGGGATTGACCATATCAGATCATGACTAATCTGATGTAATGTTCAAAGTGCTGATGCAAACTTCCTGGTCTAGGTCCCCCTGTGGGTTCGGGGTAAGAATTGACCCACCGCGTCTCCCTACGCCATTCATAAGAGTCGAATAACTAGGGACGATAGGGACGCTGTGACTGGATTATGATTAATCTAAACTGTTCTAGAGAGTTTCATGCTTAATGGCCTCAAATAGCCTACAAAGGCTGATAGGCCGTAAAATACTATCCATCCATCCATCCATCCTGGTCTAGGCTGTTCATGGCATAACCTATGAATTATGTAAACAGATGATTATTGATCATGTACTAAGTTTCATGTTCTTGGAAGAATCGGAGATTGGATTTGTGTACCCTGTGCTCGTTTGCTATGGCTAAAGTATCTTTGCAAATGTGAAGGTGGCTCATTTTCCATATTTACATGAAAATCTCTGTCAGTGTTTGTGTAGCAGAGATCAATGCGTGCTATGGGCAAGATGTTTTGACAACAACTGGAATTTATCTCATTTTGAAATGAAGAAACCTTTGTGCCTGCATACACTCACACACACACACACACACACACACACACACACACACACACACACACACACACACACACACACACACACACACACACACACACACACACACACAGGCATGTGCACAACCATTGGCAAGTTTCTTTTTTAACTCATTGCTTACGCAGGGATAGCATTAGGAATTTTACCTCTGTACGCAGTGTTTTTTTAAGTTTTCAAAAAATTGTACAAAGTCCAAATTTTGAATAACTGTATAATATTTGGTACCACAAGAAAGAAAATCATTTGCACTTTCTAGCTGAAGTGCTGGATAGTTACAATATGCAGTAAGAAAATTGGGGAAATTTGTTTTTTAACACCAGGTACATGCAATTTTGATTTTCTTTTTTTTTACACCTAATGTATTGTACTAATAGTCAAGAGATAGATTTTGCACAACAGTTCTGAAATCAGTATTTCCACATCAAACTATATTGATGAATGATTGACTACAGGATAAAAAAATGCTTGAAAATGATTTTTTTTAGCAAGTCAGAGAGGTGAAATCAGAAAATATACACTTACTGCAATCTGTCTCTGTTTGAATAGAAGAAAAGTCTCAAATGACCTGAGAGAAAGAAGGCGCCCTACTCGGCATAGTCCTCTTTTGTGTGGTACAGTTCATTGGAGGAGTAGAGAAGGTTTTCGGCATCCTCTGCATCCGAATCGATGTCTGTGTCTGCTGTAAAAACCGTTTCTATCTCTTCCTCTCTTTCTGACGTCGACGGCGACGAAGTCAATTCGTTTTCGCTTTCAGCCACGAAATCGATTCGTCTTCGCTGTCAGCCACCGCTTCATTCTCGTTGACTGGGACTATTTCCGCATCAGAATTATAAAGATCTTCTTCAGAAGTCCAATATCCACCTAGATCTTCAATATCAGACCCTTCTTCCATCCACACTTCTAATATTTCGTCATTTTCATCACCGCTCAATCACCGACAACGCGACGCCATGTCGACAAGCGCGAAAACGCGACGTAGGGTGAGCGTAGCTTCTACAACATCTAGCTTTCTCACGGGGACTATACTAAAGAAAAGGTAACTCCAGCGAACACAGATTGGTTACAGCATAAAGTGCTGTACGATTTACTTCCCTTGAAACAGCCACGTAGATAGGAAAATTTCTTTACGGCAACCGCAACCACGTAGTTGAGCTGCATAGCCAAAGGTTGTTGGCGTCATCGCAACCACGTGGTTGAGCTGCGTAAGCAATGGGTTAAAAGTGAAAATTATAAGTTTAAGATACTAGGAGTAAATGGTAGTGAGGAAGTTTGTGCGTGTGTGTGTGTGTGTGTGTGTGTGTGTGTGTGTGTGTGTGTGTGTGTGTGTGTGTGTGTGTGTGTGTGTGTGTGTGAGTAAGTGAGAGAGAGAGAGAGAGAGAGAGAGAGAGAGAGAGAGAGAGAGAGAGAGAGAGAGAGAGAGAGAGAGAGAGAGAGAGAGAGAGTTCTTTGCAGTGGACCTGAAATCATACTGTAATTATCTTCCTAATTAAAGGAAGCAGACGTAGAATGTTGCCTGCTGATATACTCTTTTTTGTTGTTGTCATTGGTTCCAAACCTTCAAAATGGTTTTTCCAAAGTACTGTGAAAATCTGCACTCTGGCTGCAGATATAATGATACTTGAAACCCATAAAAAAACTAAACTGAGCTAGACTTGTGTCTTGTTGATCAAACCTGAAAACATATACATTTTCCATGACACCAGAAAATGTACATGAATTTTTGCTTCCTTTGTTGCCCATCTGTTGCTGGAGTGGTTGCCCTCCTTGACAAGGCTAGGTATCATCCTGGGCACCTTCCAGGACACGGGTGCCAACATGTTCTGGCACCTAACAGGCAAGCTGCCCCTGAAGGGAAACCCCATTGTCTGCTGGAAATTCTGCCATGTCCTCCACAAGCTTCTTCGAGATGGCCACCAGAATGTGAGTGCAGTGCCATTCGCCCCGGTGTGAGGATGAGTGTCATGACAGTGGGTGGAGACTTTTTGATTGGACTTATAGTGGAGGAAGTAGAATGCGGAAGAATGTATTTGGTCATACTGGCAAAGGTTGCTGGCCCGTAACTCTTAAGATGCTGAACATTGAAAATAAACAGTGTAGAGGCCAGAATGCAGCAAGCTGAAAAAAGTGTAGATGGAAAGTAACACTGAGATCTCCCCAGTACTTGGAGTTGCCTTCAGACTGCTTTAGATTGCCTGCAAGGCTACAAGTGTTGCATCCCCTTTTTAGTCTTGCCCTTCCACCAAACTATGATTTGTCTGGTTTGCAAGGGACACCTTTTTGTAGTCTTGTGGGAACAGAGATGATCCTCCCTGTGGATTGCCTTGAACAATAATTTTGTGTGTGAATGTTTTGTTTTGATTCCACCTGATTTGATTATGTCTTCCATTTTCAGTCTATCCTTGACTCTGTGAAGTACCTCAGTCACATCGCAGATCTTGGAAAACTATGGGTTTGTTACATCTTGTGTCCATTACACTATTTGGAGTCAGATGAAAAGTGATTCTTTTACTTGAGTCAGAGTTCTTGATGAATATGATAAGTACCACTATACATGTGTGAACTCTTTAAATGTTTGTGTTCTGATGTAGATAGAATGCTTTGTAGTTTTGGGTGAAAACAAATCGCTCCAACACTGTATTTAGCTAACTTCAAGCTGATGCATTAAACAATCTCAAAAACTAGTTTGTTTCAAAGGCATGTACACACAAGCATCATTAAGTTTACTCATGATGAAGCTTGTGTACACATATACCTGCATGTCTGTACTTATGCGCACACTCTTATACACTTGCATACACTCGCAGCCATTACTCCCCCTGTGGGTTCCGGGTAAGAAGGTACTCATCGCGTCTCCCTACGCGCTTTGTAAGAGGCGAATAACTAGGGACACTGTGACTTTGTGCGTTTACTCTAAACTGTTCAATGATTTTCATGCTTAATGGCCTTACATAGCCTACAAAGGCTGATGGGCCGTAAAACACCATCCATCCATCCATCCTTCGCAGCCATTACAGCATGACTATGATCCTCTTGCAAACTGCTACTGGTGCGTGCTGACGAACGAAATTGTTTGTTGTCAGAATTCTTGTGATCAGCAGGCATACCAGCACCAACATTTTCTCATTGTTGAATATCTGTTCTGAACATACTTTGATAAACTTGATAAAATCCATTGCCATAAGCCCACATGGGTGCAATTCTTGATCCAGGGTCACCTCAAGGAAGGCTATGGCAAGCTGATCCTTGCCTACTGCACGCTGCTCAGACAGAAACTGCAGTTCCATCGGAAGGTAGGGGAGTCTTGTGATGATTTACTCATTTCACTCTAGCTGATGACTCATTGACTAATGTCTTTGTGGTGAAGACAGAAGCTTCAGTGTCATTGGAAGGTAGTAGATTTGTTTGAAGATTACTTCAATGCAAGACATTGGATTTACTTTTTACTCACTGATGTCTTTGGTAAAGACATCAGTAAAGCCTCAGTGTCATTGGAAGGTAGGGGATTTGTTTGAAGATTATGTCCAATGCAAGGAATGTGAGGGGCCTCCATTGAAGACTCTCTGTTGTCCCAAGCCATTGCCTCATGTAGTGATTTTTGCCCTCACCCTGTCTGTATTGATTGTGTTAAAGATATAGCTTGAAATTCAATGGTAATTATCTACTGACACATGTTTACTTTGCTATGATTTCATAATGCTTTATGGGAGACGATGTAGATGGTACCAACAGCTGCCCTAGTAATGAAGGAGGCAGGAGGCAAAGTACTGAAGATTGCAGCTCTTTTGCCAAACCTGTGATTGGTTCAAGGAAAATTTTACTGCTTGTATTTCAATTTGATGAGTTGCAAAAATGGTACATGTACAAAATAAATAACAATCATGATGAAGCTTTCACATGCTATTGTTCTCTGACAGATTTTTGTCAACCATCATTAGAAAGAATTATATTCACATCAGCAATACATGGGAGGAAATGGTGTGGCTACAAATATCAATGATTGATACTGATTAGAGGAATAGGTGCACATACTCTGTGTGTGTGTGTGTGTGTGTGTGTGTGTGTGTGTGTGTGTGTGTGTGTTTAACTGCAAATGTTGGCATGCCCTTTGTTGAAAGAAAGGTGACTGAAATGTTGATATACCTGTTGCAGTATCCCCGGATTCCTGGAAACTTGTTGATGCTGGATGAACAGTTCAACAAAGTGTGTGGTGCTCAGGTGGACAACTAGTGAGTATGGACAGCAGTGGAGGGAGTGTTGACTGCTTCACTGAGGGATGGGGGCCACAGATGGGAGTGACGGGGATGAAATGTGATTTCCTGCATATCAGAGTTGTTGAAATGTTCCTGCTTCTTCAGCATGCTTTAAAAAAGGGAATGACAACTGGAATTTAAGAACATCTAGCAAGATTTGCAATTAGTTCATCATTGTAATTGCAAATGGAATCAAGAATTTGGAATGAACATTATGGATAAAAATTCATTTTGAACATATTTTTAAAAGGCACAATTTTGAATTGTGATAAATTTGTTTTTACTGGTTCATAAGTGGTGAAATACATTTCATACAGGGTAATGGCATGTCAGCCTAATTGCATCTTGCTTATAGCTTCTTTAATCATTTTTCAGCTTTGAGTTTTCAGTAGACATGTTGGATTACCTAGATGAAATACTGAGTCTGCAGCAAGCTGGTAAGTTCACATTTTATTATTTCTTTGTTTTCATTTCTGAACATGCTTTTGGCTGTATAAGTGATTAAAAACAAAAATAATTTGCGTTCATATTGTATTTTGGGAAAAAGAATGATTACACATGTTGCCTTGTTTCACTTCTTGCTAGACTGAAGATTCTTGCTAAGACTGTATATCACATCTTTAAAGTGTGGGCATCAGGCAGTGTTTGGGAAAAGTCTTTCAGTGATCATAAAACCGAGGACTTTCAGTTTATAACCTTGAAAAAACGCACTGTAGCAAGATTTTTGAAAAAAGATAGAATTCTTCTTACACTTAAAAGAGGTTAGTGTTGAACATATTAAGAGTGTAAACAAACACATGCACAAATGACCGTCTGTCTTCAAAAATCTCGTCTGATAAGTGTTATGAGAACGTAGTGAAGATTCCACTGTATTTTATATGCAAATCACTGATGAGAATGCTTCAATGTTGAAGTGTTCAGCTCCCTGGATATGTCCAGAGCCAACTCCATGACAACATCGGGCCAGTGTCGGCTGGCACCCCTCATCCTCTGCATCCTGGACTCGTGCCAGCTCTACGACTACCTGGTCAAGTCGCTCTTCCGGCTCCACTCTAGTGAGTACATGTGGAGCTGTCTTGTACTGCTTGAGTCCCTTAATTCTGCACTCTAGTTGACTAGAATTTCCACCGTTGTCTAGTAAGTAGACATGCATCTGTCTGGGTCAAGTCCCCTTTAGGGTCCACTCTCATGAGTAGTTTCCTTTTGTGTCTCACCACCAATGAGTTTGAAGTTACAGTGCCCCACAGGGCCAATGTTGGCCTCTTGCTGCCATTTGCATACTGTCCCTAGCCACTATAAAAACCTAGCAACCCCCGGTACATAATCCTCCTCAAACTCAGTGTTCAAGATTTAGCAACCATGTGAGGAACTACAGGCATCCCTTCACCAAGACTCATGATCTCTTCATTTTGTGTGATGAGTTTGACGAGGAAATGGTACTTGGAGTAGCTGGGTGGTGCTTGTGGTATGGCAGTAAGTAGTGGTGATTGGCAGGTGACACATCATGTCAGATTTCTCCTTTACTCTTTAGCTTGAATTGTAGAAATAAAGCACCAAGTTCACTTCTAGAGAGCCTCAGCAGTGATCAGAATATTGGCTTTGGAGTCCATCATCAGGGCCTATTTAGTAGATGGAGCTTTAGGTGTAGTTGACCTATCTGTAGCAAAACATAGACTATGGTGAGTATGCTGTTGGCTTCAACTTCCTTGTTGAAAAGTGTCATTACAAGTAGTCTAGATTTAAAATCCCCTTTTAACTGAAGTTAAAACTCAATTCAGTTTTAGATATATGTTCATGCTAAACTTCGATTTGAAAATTCTCATTAGAGCACATTATATAGCAGAAAACAAGATTGATGTGGCAAAAGTGACAGCATGAGATTTTAAGTACAATATTAGATAATCATCATCTTTGATAACAATTGCATGAGAAAATGGCATACTTCTCCATCTTGCTGTGGATTTAGATTGATGATATCAGGTGGATTAAACCTCTCAATTGCATCTTAACTTTCAGTGGATTGATACCTAATGAACACATTCCTTCAATAAATTTCTTTCATACCCATTTTTATATAACATCAACTATTTTTGTTCTCATATGGAATGAAATAGTTGTTGAAATATTTGAAAGTATAAAATCTTGTATTCATGTATAAACTCCATACTGACATTTGGAGTGATGTCACAAATTTTTGCTCTGTGAATTTTTTCCCTCTCGTGTATTGGATCTAGTTTCCATCCTGAAATGTAAAAGTTCCATGTAACCATCGCTTCGCCTCCATTTTTTTTTCTCTCGTTGCATTATAATGTTTATTTCAGCATCTTCTACTTCTCGTGTGGATTCTTATGAAAAATGTTTCCTTTTTTCCTCCCTCCTTTTATGAGTTAAGAGATAGTTCTCAAGAAGTGTTTGGAGCACTAGATTGACTGCAATGGTTTCCCCCATTAGTGCTGTAAATCATTTGTGAGTTGCTTGATGTCTGTGTGTGTTATGGAGGATCATACATCTGCATGATGATCATTAGCAGCATCGAATTAATACAGAATCTCATCGACCAGTACTCTGATTAACTTTAACTAATTGGTTGTCTAGGGAAACACGATACCATCCTGTAACATTTACCCATCTTCCCTGTTAAGGACGAACTAGACAACAGAGAAAATGAGAGTAGACATCCACAATTCAACTGACTTTACTAATGATTAAAAAGATAGATAATGGTTGCTAAATAATCACTCAATCCTAACTTAGCCAGCCAGCCTATACTAAAACGTTTAACTTATCTGGGAAGAGAGAGTTCAAGACTGCTGAAGGGGTCAGGACCCTGGCGGTTGTTGTTCAACGGGTGAGGTGACGACTGACACAAGGTGTGGGTCTTGGGAGAAGGGAGGGTTGGGATGACATCATCCTGGGTCATTAAAGGAGGCCAGGGCGACTCGGAACTGGAGTCCATCAGATTTAGAGGGCAGACGTCAACTGTTCTTCTTCCAGTTTGGGCATGACGTTTGTCACCGTAGGTAGCTATGGCCAGCCAACATTGTGCCAATTCAACACTCAGTCTCCACCAAGTTGTCTGATAAGGGAGGCTCAGACATTTCGTCCTTGAAGCAAATCACATCATTCTGAGATCAGGGATCGTTTCAATTCCATCTGTCCTGTTTTACTCGCGTTCAACGCCCCAACCTCTCGCCTGAGACCAATCTCGCCCCTCTCTCTCCAACAATCATCACGTCGTCCAGATCTGAATATGACACCGTCAAGCACTGTGTGACATAATCAATGTCAAAGTTTTGTCAAAGTCAAATCATTCTCATTTAGCGATGTTCACCGTCTCACCACAACAAACTACTTTCTAGGCATGGCTGGTTCTCTAATAACTACATTTATTTGAGGCCTGGCTGGCTTCTACATTCTTAAGTGTCCATTATTTAACACATGCATTTAACATGTAACTCATAACAGTATACAGTAGTATTATAGTTCATCATCTGAACTCACACAGAAAACAGGGAGAAAGGATCACTTTAATGTACACACGAGTAAATCCGTAACCTCGATTCCACTTGTGTTCAATTCTTACTATAAATGCGGAAAGGACGTACCGTCACACTCCATAACTTTGTTATCCTTTAGGTTGCTTTGCTGCAGTAATGCTGTGATCATAATTTTGTTTAATTTTAATTTCCTAACCTCACTTTCAATAACCTCTAGTTTTTCATCATTGCTTGCATTCACATGGCTTTAATGCACATGCTGAATCCAGAAATGCACGTGGTAATTGTAGTCTGCACTGTAAAGGATGTGTAATAACATGAAGAGAGAAGATCTGGGCAGTTGTTAGAAGTTGATGGTTCAAGTTCCTTCACCTGATTTTCTGTTTTCTTTGCCTAGATATGCTTGTTTCCTATGCAGGCACTGTGTTTTGTCATGCTGCTGCTTTTCTTTTAGTCATTTATGACTTTATTGAGCCTGGTGGTCTGCCTTTGGCAAGATGTATAGTTATTATCGTTTCTCAGCTGCATTTAAGGAGGCCCAGTAAATCTTATAAAGCTTGAAGACTATGCCTCTATAAGGCTGACAGTTTTTATTGCAGGAAGGCATGTAATGGTCCTGTACTCATGTTTCTGTGACAAAATCTTTCAAACTTTTTTTTTAAGCTAACTTTTTTTGTAGCCTACAATACATTTAGTTATGGTAGGTTTGCTTCAAGCATCATCATTGTGCTTGTGTTACTTTTACTGGGTGTTTGAATTATTGGAATTATTTCTGTCAATGCAGATAACCAATAGCCCCTCGTACAGATCTCAGACTTTACTTGCATTGCTTTCTTTTTGTTTCACTGTGAAATCTGTCGTATTATGTCTGATTTCTTCCTATCCTACCTTTTTTCAAGCGAAGTGCATTGTAATATTGACACTCAAATGGAAGGAAGATATGAAAATAATGATTTATTTTAAGAATTGGGCAGGAATCAATTCTTATAGATAATATTATAGTTGTTTGTGACCTAGGGGCAAAGTAAACCCAAATCTCTTTCTTGCTACTTGTGCTGCTATCAGTGTAACAAAAACTTGTGTGTGCTGATGTAGGCTATCAGATGCGTTCACGTAAGTAATGGCCTCATTCCATCCACAGGGAAGAGGGAAATTCCTGCCACCTCTCTGAAAATGGCTTTGGGTTTAGTTCTTTCTCCATCTCTCTGTCTGTCAGGTCCCGCTGTGCTGAGAGAGTTTTATCTGTCTGTCCTCCACAGCCAGCTCTTCTGCCTATCATCATTGTCCATCAGTTTCCATGCAGTGAGGCTAGATGACCAAAAACAAGCTGGAGCAAAGTTTGAACATGGTTCATTGCAGCAAGGATTTTGCAAGAAGAAGCACTTGTTTTTGGGTGACTGCCTCACTTCTTTTCGTTGTTTTTTTTGTGTGTGTGCCAAAGGTGATTATTCAGGCTCTGCTGTGGTCGTTTACTTTGCCAAAAGTTGTTGATGTGATTTGTTCTGGACGGGGTTAGCTTCTCAGTAGCTTTACTTTTTGTTTGTGCTTTTTTGCATTCTCTCTCTTTGATTTAGTTTTCTGGAAAAGATGCAGTGATTGCTTGCAGTTGAAATGACAAAGGATGATCTCTCACAATGATATATATCCACTGTGAAAAATTATTTTCAGTCATTTCAACTGCTAGAGGAGTTGGCACAGGAAAGAAACTACACACAGCAGACTTTTGGGATTTTAGTTGAAGGCACTGGTGCTATCATCATATTGGTGGTGCATGAAGTTGAAATATTTGTGGGCGACTGGACATGTGAGGTCAAAATTCCCCTCCCCAACACAGAGCACCAAACCCCTTACAACGTTCATGCACTGATTATCAATTGTGATTGCTATGGGGCACCATGGGGCAGGAATGCACATCCATTCTGTAGAAGTAGCAGCTGCAGTGTGCTGGAAAGCTCGTTTGAGCAAACTGGCTGGGTTGAAGGGAGTTGGCCTAGAATTTAGAAAGCAAACTTTACATTACAAGAGGCCCTTTGTTTTAAGGTTTGCTGAATTCAGAACTTTGTCTCAGTAAATCTTTTTAAATACTGAAAGTACACACTTTTTAAATGGGTTCCACATGCACAGGAAATGTTTCAGTTGATGATGAAACTTTCAGGAAAAAGTGCTTTTCTAAGTTTGATGTTATGTTAATTAACGGGATGTGAAGTGTTTCTCATGAATGTATGACTGCTGCTGCTCCACTTCTGCCTCAGGATTTATGATTGCATCTTTGTATGAGATGATATTGTTGTTGTTGTTGTTTTCTTGTTTTTTGTCAGTAACTTTTAAAAATATTGCCTTGCCTGCCCTATTAGTTTGTGAGCAAGAACATTTTGTTGTACAATGGCATGCCTGAACTGATATTATGTAACCATTCAGTATGAGAATGAGTACTAATTTTGCTGGCATAGATGCAAATAAGATTAATCTGACTGAAAATCCTCCACATCAGTGCAAGAATAATGGTAGTGTAAAAGACATATGAAACAATTTCATAAATGCAGGATGCTGTAATTTCTCTGTTTCCGGTCATAACTGTTCATCTCACTAGAAAGTGCTCATATTTGTGTCTGCACTTTTTTGGGGGGTTGGGGGGACAAGAAAAGTTTAACTGCTTTCAAATGGAGAAAAACATTTCCAGGGAGTGCTTGTTTGCCAATTAACTGTATTCTACTAATGTCACTAGCACACTTAGTGCATTTAGCTGCTGCACCTTTTATCTTTGCTGTCGGTCCTGTGAGGTGAGTTCATGTTAATTCTGCAGGGTTATTTTTGTGTGTGTGCAGTGCTTTGTGAACACATCTAGAAATGTTGATAAACCTTGGTACTCAAGAAACTAATTTCATTATTGACATTTAAACATTCCCCATTGTAAAGGAGCTCTTTTTTCCCCCCCAAATGTAAAACAACACATGTTCCTTTTCAGACATACAGCAGGCAACTGAGACATGCTCCTGAGGACCATTCTTCTGTTTACCTGGCAAGCTGCAACTAACTCTTCCTGTGCTCTGTTCCCTTGCAGGTCTGCCGCCAGACACGCTGTCGGGACACCGTGAGCGCTTCCTGCAGGGCTACAAGCGGTGAGTCTGCACTCATGACCTTTCCCAGGGGTCAGCCCTTTGCCCCTGCCTCTGGCCTGCTGTGTTTGCCTGCACTTCCCTGTGCCAAAGGGCAGGCGTGCTGTGGCAAATATTTTCAGGGTCTTGGTCTTCAGGCTGTCCACTTGGTAATGGTGATGGCTCTGAAGGGGGATTTCCTGTCATGGATACCCTGCTCTATAAAGTGGAGGAGGAATGTGTGCACATGTGTGTGTGTGTGTGTGTGTGTGTGTGGATATGTGCATTCATACATGTGTGTAATTGGTGATGAAAGGCCTGACAGGTGCATAGGGAGGTGTAGGAGGGGGAAAGAAAGGATAGAATAAAAGGAACAGTGAGGTACCAGGTAAGTCGGGCATTAACGTGGTGACAGTTCTGTCAAAATAAGGTAGTGTGCAAATTTACATAGTTTTGTTCCTTGAAAGTATGATGTAAAGTTGGTTGGCTGATTGGTTAGTTGGTTTTTTTGTTGAATAATTGGTTGGGTGAGTTGGTTGGTTGGTGGATTGGTTGGTTGGTTGGTTGATGGGTTGGTTGGTTGGTAGGTTGGTTTGATTGGGTGGTTGGGTGGGTTGCTTGGCTGGCTGGCGGTCAGGCTGGCTGGGTGGGTGGGTGGTAGGCTGGTTGGATGTTGGGCTGTTTGGTTGATTGGTGGGGGATTGGGTTGGTTGATTGGTTGACTGGCTGGCTGGTTGGCTGGTTGGTTGATTTGGTGGGTGGGTTGGTCATAGGTGATCATAGCTTAATGATGTATGAAGACCTTGAAATTTTTGCAATGTCCATCCTTGAAGACCCTGTAGGAGAGGCACGTAACTTGTGCACAGCGTGCATGTGTAGACTTCCAAGCACAGTCCCTGTCAGGGAGTTGCCCCTTTTTTAACCTGGAAAAGGCTGGGTCAGGCTTAGTCCTTCATGGTTGGGTGCTCTCTGTTTCAGACTGAAGCAGTTCTACCACAGCAGCCACAACCTGCAGTATTTCAAAAATCTAGTCCAAGTGCCATCACTTCCAGATGTAAGTAGAGTGTCACCTGTTGTGAAAACATTTCTTTGACTTTGACTAGGCACTTCTTGACTGAGCTCCCTGATTGTTCACTCTGGGTTTGTGTAGTGCATGGATCCTAGCTCTTTTCAGAGTGCTTTGGAGCAGTGCAGATTGCCCCTGCGTGATCAATGGGATCAAAATAGATTCATCCTCTTTTGAGATGCTTGAACTTTTTTCTGCTCGGAGCCTTCTGAGTGATGGGTCTGTTGTTTCCCTGGAATTTCCCCTGTGCTGTGTCAGGCAACTGCTGACTTGTCTGAGACATTTGCTGACCATTTTGTGTGTGTGTGTGTGTGTGTGTGTGTGTTTTCTTCCTGAGTGTGTGTAAATGCTGTCTTATCTGTGAAATTTGACTTATAATTATTGTGAGTAAACTGTAAAGTACTTTTCATGGGATATTTTCTCTTACAGCATTTTACATGTTGTGGAGCATTGGCCTTCTCAGTGCTGTCTTCAGTTTAGTTATTCCCATCCTGTAAAGTCACATGAGTAAACACAAACAACCTAGGAACCTTGGGGGGGAAAAAACCAACCTGCATATCAATGAGCATATATAGTTCTGCATTGCTCTCAAGAAAAGCAAAATCTCACGCAGCACTTCATTTCTGTGTCCATCTTTCAGGAGCCTCCAAACTTCCTGGTGGCCTCAGACTTCAGCAAGCACGTCAAGCCAGTGGCCGTGGTGCCAGACCAGGACCTGGAGCCGGAGCCTGAGCCTGAGGATATTCCAGATGCAGACCTCAGTGCCAGTCTGGTGGACACCTCAGTGCCAGACCAGGCCTTTGGGGAGAATGGCAGACAGGAGCCAGATGAAAGGTGGGCATTGGCTTCAGAGTTAAAGTCTTCCACACAGTCATGTGCATGCAATATGTCCCTCTTCAGTTGCATGCTAGAGCTCACGTTCTGCTGAGAGAGCTTTCCTTGGGCCTTTGAAAGCTGCAACAAGGTAGCTTCTTGGTCATTTTACTTGTAGTTTGTGCTTCTCATAGACATTTGCTCTTTCTTATTGATAGACAAATTTAATTAAAAAAGTAAAAAAGGATCAATACAAGAAAGATACAGTGTGCTCTTTGAGCCTATAGGATGTGATAGAAAGACTTCAGACCCAGGCACCTGGTTGATGCACTCTTTGATTTGTGTGGCAAGATTCTCATGTGGGTACAAGAACAAAGGCAGAGGGTGGTCATTTGATCAAGAAAAATGGAAATACAAGTGTTGAAGGATGCATCCACTCAAATTTACTACTAAGAAATACCTATGAATGCAGTGTTTGTACAAAATCAGGGTCTGTTGCTCAGAGGCCATGTTACAATCAGCCAATCAAATGCTTCCTTCTAGACTGCTTTGGCCAGTGTGCTCAAATGATTCTGTTTTTGTGAGGGAGACATGGCCTACAAAAACGGATTAATAGAAAATAAATCATTGCTCAGCAAGTATGAATCTATGCTAATGAAATTTCATACAGAATACAAACTCACGGCAAGGTATATTCAGACAAAATTGTATTGCTGAAGACTTAGTTGTTCATGTGTTATAGCAAAATGACTGAAAAATAAATGTACCAATTTTCTCTCCTCCGTCAAATTTTAATGAACAACATTTTTTTAATCAGCAATGATTGTAAACAAAGAAGGTCTATGTAGCGGTACCAGCATTGATATTGCTGGGGCTACTATGCAGGCTTGGAACTTTTCCTCTGCCTCCCGAGTGTTGGGCGGCAGAGGCACAGAGGGACATGGAGTCAGTATAGTTCCCGTTACATCATTTATTTCTGAGTAGCAAGAATGAGTCCGTACTCTATGCAGCTCTCAACACAAGTCTCTGGACACAAGCGGTCACCTCAATATATCTGATACAAACCGGAAAAGGCGTGGCATGGGATTGGTGAGGGTGAGGGCTGGGGGCGGTACCAGGTATGCGTAGGAAGAGGGGGGTATACTATGGAGGAAGCAGGGGGTGGAGAGCGTGTGAACGGGCGAGAAATCGCTGAATAGGCAACTGACCACATGGTGACAGATCGGAAAATTGGAGCGGCTCATGCAGAGAAAGCAAAGTCAGCAGAGTACAGTTTTGTCAGTTGCGATAAACCGCTGAGTGGGCAACTGGCTACATGGTGACAGATCGGAAAATTGGAGCGGCCCATGCACAGAAAGCAAAATCAGCAAAGCGTTGTCACCCTGTTACATCTCCCCATGGTGTTTCAGTACAACGTCCTCGTTGTAAATTTCGATTTTAACAATGAACAATATAATTAGTGCTAGAGGTTTGAGGTGACCACTTGTATTCAAAATATCATAAGACAAAATACAAATGTAGAATGGACACATAATCTTGAATCTAGTGATTACATGCCTTAGTATGAGATAATATATGCAATCATGATGTACAACGAAATCTGACACGAGTAAAAGAAATTACTGCTGTCTAGAAGGCAATCCAAAACACAACACAAAAACAAGCAAGAGTTCCCATTTTTTCACATTTTCTAGAAGCGGGCTTAACCGTTCAACTAGTTGATTGATAACAACAGGATTAAACGTTTCACATTACAAAACGCAGCATAACCAACACAACAACAGCACATGTTGGACAAAACAACTTGAAGCGGTTTTGACCCTTCAACAAGTATGTCATCCACATGGTTAGACACACAAGCCGTGCAAGCTAAAAGTGGTATTAACCCTTCAATTAGATGCACGCAAACAAACAGTGACGCAAAGTGGCGTTGCTAAGCACGACAACACCCCGTAATGAATAAACATCGCAAGTTCTTCCGTAATCACTAGCAGCACAGTGATACATAATGGTAAATGAAACTTTAACCAAAACCCACAGTCATGGGAAACTGTAACTTTCCCTAAACAACAATCACACAAAGAGAGCACTATCTGCATCCTTACGATGAGATATTTCCTACCAGTGCCAAACCTATAGGCAATCCGCTCTTCCAGCTTACATTACCACAATTCACAAGAACGAGGGAAACTTTCCAGTACGTCTCGTTACACAGAGAGGACGACATCAACAACGACGTAACCATGAACAATCAAAGGGGTATATGGGATATAAAGGATATATCATATCATTTCAATAAAATAAACCGTTATTGTTTCATGCATTCCTGTATATCATAGGATTATATGGAACTCCTATCGCATTCCTCTAATTCTCTTTACTACGTGAGATTTTACTATGAAAGGCTACGTATTGAGGTCATGCAAAATAAAAGGAACGAGTACATTACCTATAGTCAAAGGCACATCTAATACCTACACAAAGCAGATCTATACATAGGGCACTCCGTCACCAAAATGGAATGACCGACAACCTGCGTTCGGTCTCACAGAGCGACGGGGCTCAGTCACTTCACATGGAGTATCGTCACTTGTCTTGTTCATGTCTTGAGCATCTCTGCTCTCACTGGGAGGTATGTCCAAACTAGGAAACGGTGACTGTGCTGGAAGGAGATCTCTCCTGTTCAGCACCTTCTCCGCACCTCCAGATTGGGGGCGTACCACATACACATGAGTTGCTGGATAGGGGCGAGCAGTGACTACGCATAGCTCCGGACGCCATCTGTCCTGAAATTTGGCGCGTCCTACTGCCCGATTTCGGCGGTAGACCAGATCTCCCACCTGCAGGGTGTGGTCTTTTGCCCCGATATTTGCAGCCTGGTTCCTTCGCGCTGCCGCCTCGAGGAGGTGAGTATAAGCCCTGGCATGGGCCTGCTGAAGTCGGGAGCGATGCTGTCGCACCCAATCAACAGGTCCTTTGGCCTCGGGAATGCAGTGGCGAGGAGTTCATCTACTGGTAATTTAGGTTCCTGTCCAAAGAGAATGTAGTAGGGCGAGAAACCTGTAGCACTGTGAGGGGTAGCATTGTAGGCTTGTAGTAGAGCAGGTAAATGCTCGGGCCACTTCCTCTTCTGGTCTGTTGGGAGAGTTCTTAAGAGGTCATGAAGAGTCCTATTAAATCGTTCACATTGTCCATTGCCCTCTGGGTGGTACGCAGTGGTACGAGATTTTTTGATACCATACAGGTCACACAAAGACTTGATCACCTGGGATTCAAAATCCCTTCCTTGGTCAGAATGAATTCGGTCCGGCACACCGTACCTGGCAAACCACTCTTTCACCAAGGCCTTCGCCACTGTTGTCGCTTCCTGATTCCGGGTTGGGACTGCCATGGAAAATTTGGAGAATACGTCCGTCATGATGAGGACATCTTCCCTACCATCACTGGCCGGTTCCAATTTGGTAAAATCCACGGCAAGCACTTCCAAGGGTCTGGTGGCGAGAAGGTTGCCTGATGTGGTTCGCAGGTTGGGTTGCTTGGCCATGGTACAGCGTTCACAGGCCTTTATGTAGTTCTCGACGTCCGAAGTTACACCAGGCCAGTACACCCGTTTCCGGAGAAGTTTGAGTGTCCTCTCTAGGGCTTGGTGGCCCATGTCGTCATGGATTGCTCTCAGAATGTCAGGACGCAGCGAACTGGGTAGAACCAATTGCTCGAGTTGGCCTTGAGATGGGTCGACGACCTGTCTGTAGAGGAGCCCGTCCCGGATTCGAAGTCTCGAAAATTGCCGAAGTAGGATCTTCGAGGAATGGTCCTGTGTAGACTCTGGCTTTTGCGGCCAAGATGACAGAAACTTTCCTATCACGAGGTCCTGCTTCTGCAGATCCTGCAGCTCTTGCTGAGTCAGTCGTTTTCCGGTAGTCACCACGACTTCTTCCTGCAGGAGTGGCACCTCTGAGAGCGCATCAGCATGAAGACTACTGGATTTTTCCACCTCTTCACTGAGTGATACCAGACTGTTGCAGACCAGTCCGTGGGTGTCGCCTATTTCTTCTGGAATTTCAGTCAATGGAGAGGGAAAGGGGTCGCAATTGACTTCATTCTCTTGAGATGGTGGGAGTCGGGATAGACCGTCAGCTGGGTTTGTTTTGCCAGGGCGGTATTTCACATCGAAGGTGAACTGTGCCAACTCGGCAGCCCATCGTTGCTCTAGTGCACCTAGCTTAGCGGTGCGAAAATACGTCAAAGGGTTGTTGTCTGTATAGACTGTGAACGTGCTTCCCATCAGGTAGTGGCGAAACTTCTTTGTCACCGCCCACTTCAAGGCTAGCATCTCCAGTTTGAAGCTGGAATAGCTGGAAGACTTCCTCTCAGTGGGGTGGAGACGTCGGCTGGCGTAGGCCACGACACGCACAGTCCCATCAGGCTGCTTCTGGGATAGTATGGCGCTGAGCCCGTCATGGGAAGCATCAGTTTCCAAGATGAATGGCTTCTCAAAGTCCGCGAACAGGAGGACAGGGGCTGTCGTCAAGGCGGTCTTGAGTGCTTCGAAGGCCGCTTCATGGCGGTCTGTCCATTGCGAGGTGACATCAACTGGTTTCTTTCCTGCTTTTGTCCTATGGGTCAGGTCATGCAGGGGGCCAGCTATTTTCGCAAACCCCTCGATGAATCTCCGATAGTATGAGGCAAATCCTAGAAACGAAAGCACATGTTTGACTGTTTTGGGACGAGGCCATTTCTTCACCGCGTCAACTTTCTCTTGCTGACAGAACACGCCCTCATTGGAGATCGTGTGTCCCAGGTAGTTCACTTCACGCCTAAGGAACTGACATTTCTTCAACTTGATTTTGAGTCCAACTTGAGTGATTTTCTCTAGAAATTTGTCCAGGTGAATCAAGTGTTCATCAAAGGTCCTTGAAAAGATCAATATGTCGTCCAAATAGCAAAGTAGAAATTCAAAGATGAAGTCTGAAGTGATGTTTTGCATCAAGCGCTGAAAAGTTGAAGGAGCGGTTGCTAGTCCAAACGGCATACGGGTGAACTCATACAGGCCAAAGGGGGTTGTGAATGCCGTCTTATGTTGATGATCAGGATGCATGCCTATCTGGTGGTATCCACTTGCCAGGTCGAGGGTGGAAAAGTACTGTGCCCCGGCAAGGGAATCAAATGACTCTTGAATCCGAGGAAGTGGGTAGGCGTCCATCACTGACTTTGCATTTAGCTTCCGGTAGTCTACACACAACCTAAGGGTGGAATCACGCTTGCGGACCAGGACAAGTGGAGCAGCATACGGGCTGTGGCTCTCGACTATGATCTGCTTGTCAAGGAGTCCCTTCAGGTGTTGTTTCACTTCCAGAAACATTCTCGGTGGGATACTTCGATATGGCTCCGCCGTGGGAATGTCATCTTTTGTGTGGATCTCATGTTGGACACGATCAGTGAAACCCAAGTCACTATCATCCTTGGCGAAAGCCTTTTGATGTTTCTCCAAAAGTGCCTGTAGCTTTTGCCGCTGTAGCGCTGTACCATCAAACGAAGGACACGGGACGTGTTCCGTTGTCTGAGAACTGAGGGGATTGGCTTCATCTGTGGCTTTGACGACAATTTCGTTCGAGGAGACGTCAAACATACATCCATCTCCCTCGATGTCATCCACCACATGAAGCGTAGCGACAGATGTTCGGGCCTTCAGAAAGACGTCTTCGTGAGAAAAGTTTGCAATTCTAACAAAGCGCGCATCTTTGTCTGCACTGACCAGGGTTGGAATGAGCAGGAGTCCTCCAGGAAGGTTCTGAGCAGATGGCAGGGCCAAAAGGTGACGTCGGGGCTTCTCGATGCCTGTGATCCTGACCGTGTAGAGGGATGAAGCAGGCACCATGACATCAGTAGCTACCTTGGCAAGTCCACGAACAGAAACCGACTCTAGCTTAGCCTCCCTGATGGCTGGTTCTAGGCATTGCGATATCCTGGCGTTGCCTAGTAGCTCACCCACTCGGCACAAAACATTCATGCCCAAGAGAACTGGATGCTTGGTCTTTCGCTGCAGCATTGATGGGTCCCTGGGAGTCTTCACCACGAGGACAGGAACATTGGCCAGTGAATGCCCTAATACCTCCATGTCTACAGTCGCTATCCCGTTATACGGCACTTCCAAGCCATTCGCAGCTCTAAGTGTCAGAAGAGTTGACACCTTCAGAGATTTGCACGGAAACCTTTTGCAGTACCAGTCTTCAGTCACTGTAGTGACTTCACTCCCTGTGTCGATGACAGCACTTACTGCAGACCCATTTATCTGCACTGTCGTTGTAGGACACTTCCCCGTCAGGTTGACTGTAGCCGCGCCCTCCCCCGCTGTCTGGCTCGCAACAACGGGGGCAGCTAGTTTTCCTCGGGTAAGGAGCTCTGCCCCGGGTGACGACTTGCCTGTTGTTGCCACTCGCCAGACAAGGCTCGGGGTTGCATGTATGCGCCTTGTGGCGGAGGTAGCGGGACAGGAGGATAGGCAGGACCTGGGTACTGCGGAATCCATTGCCTCGGAGATGGCGGCTGGAGATACTGTCGCTGAGCATAGGCTGTGGCGTATTGGCGTTGACCACTGTTGCGGTTCGCGTCAGCCTTTCGCTTCCTGCAGTCATTCTTCATATGCCCCTTCTTGTGGCAATAAAAACAGGTGACTGGGGAGGACTGCTTTAGGGGTCGGCTCTCTAGCTGCTTCTTCACGTCCTCCAGAGCAGTCGTGAGTGTAGCCAATCGTTTCTCCAACGCGCTGATGTCCTTCGGCACTGCCACCATGCTTTCCTGCACAGCGTCTGTGCAGTCTTCGCGCATCCAGCGCATTGCTTCGGCCCGAACCTCCAGGAATGAACGTCTCGTGTCCGAGCGCAGAAANNNGTGAGGGTGAGGGCTGGGGGCGGTACCAGGTATGCGTAGGAAGAGGGGGGTATACTATGGAGGAAGCAGGGGGTGGAGAGCGTGTGAACGGGCGAGAAATCGCTGAATAGGCAACTGACCACATGGTGACAGATCGGAAAATTGGAGCGGCTCATGCAGAGAAAGCAAAGTCAGCAGAGTACAGTTTTGTCAGTTGCGATAAACCGCTGAGTGGGCAACTGGCTACATGGTGACAGATCGGAAAATTGGAGCGGCCCATGCACAGAAAGCAAAATCAGCAAAGCGTTGTCACCCTGTTACATCTATATTACTCAATAAAATATGATGTGGATTACTAACACTTATAAATAATTTTAGTGGAACTTAGAACAAGTGACCCCCTAAAAATGCTCCCGGCATAGCATGAATGAAATTATATATTTTCTATTTATCCATTTTTGTAGGCCATGTTCCCCCTGTAAGTAGGAATGTGGAGAAGTCTCTAAGTGAAATAGACATGCATGATTAGAACAAAACGGAGCAGGCATATATCGCTAATAATGGAATATTCTGTTATCATCATGGGTTGGGCGATTTGAATTATGTTGAATGAAAATCATTTATTCAGTCATTGTGATATGTATCAGTGTGTTGTACTTTTGGCATCTGATGTGTTTTGGATTGCTATCTTTACTCTCTTCCATTCATCTCCCATACATTTGTTTTATATAGAAGAAAAAAGAAAACCCTGTCAAAAATGGCTGTACGTTTTTTTCCCCAATTTCATGTTAAAACATTGATGGGTATGTAGATAAAAGGAAAGTGCATACCTTTTGAAAAAAAAATTTCAACAAGAGATTTTCATCAACTTGGAAAGACAAATGGAAGAAACATCAGAATAGAAGAGAGTTATAACTGAAATATTTGCCTTTAGCCAGTTTAGGTCTTACATCTTACACAATTTATTTTTGGGGGGTGGGGGTGGGGGTAGTGGTGATGTGATGGTTAGGTGGGGGTGGGAAATGGTGTGTGTATGTGTGTGTGTTCATGCAGGGATATGTCAAAATCCCCATTCTCACACAATCTGTGCCTAGGTTGTTTATAACTTCCCTTGTGTGTTTCCTTGCAGGGACATGTTGATAGAGAGGCTGCAGAGGGAGATCATGCAACTGAGAGAGGAACTGCAGAGAGTCAAATTTGAGGTATGTTCTTACCATAGAGTTCACTTCAAGTCTGCTATGGAAAACATTCATTATATGTTTAAATGTATAGAAAAATCTAGTGGAAAGAATGCAATATCTGATATGAATAGTTTATGTTGAGAATGGTATTTGTTTTGTTTTGGAGGTTATTTATGTCTGTGATAATTCTTCCTATATATATACTGGAACTTTTTACTGAGTTGGTTTTCCACCCCCCTGCTCTTCTTACTCTTAGTCTCTTTTTTATGCCTGTCCATCTGTCCATCCTGCCATCCATCTTCTGGCTGACTGTCCATCATCTATCCATCCATTCATCTGTCCATCAGTTGTTCCACCTGTCTGTCTGTTTCTCTGTCATTCTCTCCCTCAGTAAACTTCATTTCTCTTTTTCAGGATCAGAGAGTCATACAGTCATTGAAAGATGAAATAAGCAAATTGGAGAAAATTCTGTCTGAGTTGAGAATTTCAGGAGAAAAGTATTTAAAGGTAAGCTGTTATTTGATTTCTTTATATGAAATGTACCTTTCGAAAGTGGCAATCACTCTATTGTTATTGTTTGTGCTCATTATTCAATATTCATTTCACTAATTTGAAAGTATAGCAATGTTAAAAATCACTTGCCTCATATATAGATTTTGTATCAATAAACTTATTTAGGTGCCCTTTGGTGAACTTGAGAGGCTCTATGGACAGGTAGATAGCACATTTGATGCTGTGGAGTTCCGGAGTTACATCCTCGAGCAAGATGCTGAACTCACATTTCTTCCCACCCAGGAGTAAAACCAGGTACCTGTGAGGGAAGCAGTGGCACACTGTAGTGCCGTTGACCCTTGTATTAGACAAAGAGCCAACATCAGGTTGGAATACTCTGCAGGGAGTTATGTTGGTGCTGGTACCTGACACTGTGTGTCTTATCTGACACTCTGTTTGTCAGGTGCCATTGAAGGATTGATCGTGCAGCCCAGTGATGAGGGGCTAAAGTGTAAAGTGGGTTGAGACCCAGACATGGGTGATTAGTTGCTATATAAAATTGCACCTTTACCTTTACATCGGGACCCACTGCAGTATGTGGAATAGGCTTGTCTTTGAATTTGGTTATCATTCGTAAATCATTACATCCGCTGTTTGCGGAAACAACTGTCCAGGATAATGACCACATTTCTTGACAGATTGTTAGGTTTTCCTCTGCCTCCCCATAGAATGATCCTGTCTCCATATGACATGCCTGGGCCTTGCAGGAGAATGACTCTCTAAAGAAGGAGCTTGCTGAGGCAAAGGTGGGAGGAGAAGCTGTTGTCAAGCTTGCTGAGGCAGAGAGTAAGTGCTGTGGGGACAAAAATGTTCATGTGAATGCAGGTTTATTGTTGTCATCTTTGCCCCCAATAGGTTGGGGATGAATAGAATAGGCTAACCCTGTCTCCCTACATGATTCATAAATAGTGAATAACTAGAGGAATCATGCCTTGACATGCTCTTATTCTCACAAGTTCAAGGGATTTCATTATTTCCCTTTGGGGGTAAGATTAGACCCACCACACCTCCCTACTTGATTCATAAAAGGTGAATAATTAGGGAAACTGTGTATTCTGTCATCTCAAACGATCTGAATCTTAGTAGAGGAGGCATGCAATTGAGATCATCAATTTTGATCTTCTCTAGTTCAGATGCAGTGCCCTGATTAATTGTCATAATGTTTGGCCTGGCAACTGAATAATAGACATCTGCCAGGCCACTAACACTTTAAAAAAACTTATTGTAGTCTTCAGAAAAGATTGATTTTGCTGTTATACAATTACAAATTGAGAGATGGCATTGTCCTTTTGAACTTGGCTTAGCTGACTGCTGTAATATTGTCACTGCAGAGCAAACCAAGGCCAACTTTGAGAAGTTCCAGAAGATGAAAGACATCTACGGCAAACTGAGAGAAGAACATGTGCAGCTCTTGAGAACGGTAAGCAGAGTTGTGATTTCATTCAACTTTTCTTTTTTTCTTCTCTAATTTGCTCACCCTCTACACCTGGGTTTTGTCATCTGTCTTCAAAACTGCTCCATTGCATGTTATGCAAATGACTGTGCTTGTGGTGTGTGTATGTGTATCTCTGTATGTGTGTGTTAGTATCTCTGTGTGTGCGTGCATGTGTGTGTATGTGTGTGTGTGTGTATGTGAGTGTGTGTCTGTGTGTGTGTGTGTGTGTGTGTGTGTGTGTATGTGAGTGTGTGTGTGTGTGTGTGTGTGTGTGTTTATGCATATGTTTATGTGTGTGCATGCATGTGTTTGTATAGGTGTGTGTTCATGTTTCTTTAATTTATGTCTTACTACCTTACGCTACTTTTCCCCCTTCCATGCAGGTACATTATTTTTACTTGCCTGTGATCTTTCACCAAGTACAAATTGTGACTGCAGAATGCTGAAGTGACTAAACAGCTGCAGACAGAGAAGAAACTCCTTGAGGAGAAGGAGCAAGTCATCAAGGTAAGTGTGAAGGTGAAGTGAAGTGAAAAGGAACAGGTGTGTCAAAGGACTGCCTTAGGAGAAAGGAGGTGGGTTTCCAGACTATGGGTATGCAATCCAAGGCAATCCAAAGGGTGTTTCCAGTAATACTTGAAAGTGATCTCTGTAAGCATACAGGAGTCTGTATCAACATAGGGGAAAAAACAGGCAGTTTCCAGTAATACTTGAAAGTGATCTCTGTACGCATACAGGAGTGTGTATCAACATAGCAGACAGTGCCTGGCTTTGGAAAAATATTTATTTCAAGAACTGACTGATTGGATGTTGCATATGATTAGAGTGATAACTTTATTAAAATAACAAACAGAAATTTTATGCCATTTGGACTGCTTTGGATTAACATCCATAGTCCTGGGAAATCTGTCTGATTTTTTATGAGAAGCTGAAACAAGCATAACAAAGAATACATGATTGTTATCTGGAGACAGTTTTGTA
Source organism: Theodoxus fluviatilis (assembly GCA_034096865.1). NCBI lineage: Eukaryota > Metazoa > Mollusca > Gastropoda > Cycloneritida > Neritidae > Theodoxus > Theodoxus fluviatilis. The sequence goes on along the minus strand of JAWQFJ010002760.1, from coordinate 42,360 downwards.
CAAGAGCAAAAACAAAGTCATTGTGGTAATTTATTGTTCTTCTTGATTCATTTGGAAGGATTTAGAGGATGTCATTTTACTAAAGAGCTGATGCATTTTGCATTATATTTATTTCTGCCTCAGTGACTGAATAAGGTTCATCATCGAGCAGTCAATCCGTGTTTCTCTGAGATTTCTTTACGATTGAAAAGTGTGTGTGTGTGTGTGTGTGTGTGTGTCTGTGTGTGTGTGTGTGTGTGTGTGTGTGTGTGTGTGTGTGTGTGTGTGTGTGTCTTTGTCTGTGTGTGTTTTGCGGTACACTTTTGGATGCCTCCAGCCTTCCACATCAACCCATAAATGTATTGCAGTGCAGTCATAGTAGAGGAGGCATTGTCGTCATGTTGAAATATTAGATGTTAATTCATTGTTCTTTGCCAGATATGAATGATTTTATCAGATGTGTCATTTCTTCTGTGTTGTGAAAGTTTTTTGCAATTCTGCATGAAAATTTGAATGGATGTAAGTGTCTTGTGGCTTCCTTGAAATTTTCCAGTGTAAATGTTTGTGTATGCAGAGTAGAATATGATTTTTATTTTCTGGTTTGAGCAAAGTTAACTCATCCACTTCTTAATTTTTTTTTTTGTGTGTCTTGATCTCCCACCTCATTGTCTTTAATTTCCCCCGCATTTCCCCCAAACCCAGTCCTTCCTGTTTTATTGCATGTTTCACTGTTTTTCCCTTTTTACACCTTTTAACATAAGATGACTGCACCCTTCTCTTTGTATTGTCATGCTGTTTGAACCTTTCCGCCAACTTTAACTCCTTGAAACATAATCTCCCTGAGTTTTTTTAGTGTTTATAGTCCCTGCACCCACATTCATGCCTGTGTCGGTGTGTGTGTTGTTTGATGTGACTTGCATGCAGTATTGTTCCCTGCTAGGTCAATGAGTCGCAGTTGAAGCGCATGGAACATGACAAGAACGTGGTGCAGGAGAGTCTGCGTCAGAGTGCGGACGAAGTGACACAGCAGCTGGCCCAAGCCACCAGTACCAACTCTCAGTTGGAGCGAGAGAAGGAGGTGGGTTGGAGAGAAAGAAGATGGTGGAGCACTCGAGCAGGAACAAGAAATGATGAAGTGGAGACTAGAAAGAGAGGAACGTACATTTGGGGCCAGAGTGAGAGAAAAGTGTGTTTGGGACTAGATAAAACCAGTACAATTTCTCACCTGGAGCTGGAGAAGGAGGTGAGTTGGGGGCCATAGTGGGGGAAGATGGTGGGACAGAAATAAGGAACAAGAAATGATGAAGTGGAGGCAAGAGAGAAGAAGGTAAGTTTAAGCCTTGAGTGAAGGCCAAGTTGGGGACTAGACACAACTTTTGAAGAGAGGGTCTTACAAGACTTAGAAGCATCATGCCTCTAGCAATGGAGTCAAGGAGTGGCAGGTGGGGACTTAAAAATGAAAGGGAAGAAGAGTAAAGTAAGACTACTGGAAACACTTTTTGTTGGTAAGTATGCTTGTTCTTCTGCTAATTCATGAAGATCTTACAAGAGATCAGTAGGCAATGAAAGATGACACATATTTTAACTGCCCCATTCTTGATGGAAGAACTCAAATGGGAATGCTTGGTGGCCAATATGGTTGCTGCCTAGTATTTTTGTTTTCTTCCACTTATGTAAGAAGTTCATGGCTATATTTCCCATAAAGGATCAAGGTAATCATTCATGATCTGTCTGGAAAGTCCTCTCACATCAGTGGCCCAAACTCTGAGGGTTTTGGTAAGTATTGACTTAGTTCTGGTCTTGCCATGCTACTGCATGAATGTTTGGAATCTGATTTGAAGCCTTTCTTCTGTGTTTGGACTGTCTTGGATTTGTCTGTAGATGTCTATTGAAGTGGTCGTGCCTGGGTGTCATACTTTGGACTGTCTTGGATTTGTCTGTAGATGTCTTTTGAAGTGGTCGTGCCTGGGTGTCATACTTTGGACTGTGAGTATTCCTAGTGCCAGATCAGTCCCCATTCCTACCTCACGGTGCATGTGCATGAGCAGGCCATGCTAGTTTTAGTCCAGCATCATTGGTCTCCCTTGATGGGGGTCTCCGCTGTCTTGGCAGGCTGCTGGGTTAGATGAGTTCTTCGAAGGATGGACCAAGAGCAAGGTATTTGCCGCTTGCCTCACCTTCATTGGCCTTGTCGTCCTTGGGTAATGCCTCTCTTGTTTACCTGGTCCCTTTGAGGAGAATCAATTTCTGTAGTGAGCCTGTGTTCCTCATGTCATATGTACAGAAGGTTATTAATGAGAAATATTTCAAATAAAATGATTGAGCTTTTCTGAAGTAGTTTTTTTATACTGGCAAACCTTTCGCAATTGGAATGACCGTTGTGTACACAGGAAAGGTGGTTCCTGCAAGTAATTTGCCTTCTTCACAAGGTCTATGAGAATGAATACGATTGCCATCTCACAAAGGCGGTGTTACTCTGAGAAGTGAAAGCATTTTGTGTAATTATAGTTTCACAGAGATCATGTTTCTTAGCTTTTTCTGACAACTTGATTCTCAGCATTGTTAAAGCTGAATGAAGAGGATGATATTTCAGACTCTGATCTTAGAATAGCTGATTAAAAAAATAAATATTTAAATCCTAGTTTTTGCTCACATACACTGCTCTGAGATATGTTTCCCCATTTGTTAAGTGAATTCTGCAAGTTTTCTCTACTTTAATTAACTCTGGTTGATTATTTTACATATCTTGAGCCTGCTTTGTCTACAGTCAGGTATGTAGTAGAATGACTAGCTTTTGTTCAGTGTGTGACGTTCAGAATTGACTTGTAGCAGGTCCCGAAATCCCAACAGCCAGGGGTTGCAGCTAACGAGAGGGTTATTGAGGGGCTCCCGCCATGTTACTCTTGATGTAACTGATCTTTACTGGGCTCCAGGGGCAGTAAATGTTGTGCCAACCTCTGAAACGAGTAAATGTCTGAAACAGAGAGAGTTTACATATTCGGTGATCAAGTAATTTTGTTCAAACCTACCAAAGGAAAACTCTCTGTATTTACATTCACACCATACTATATGTGAAGAATGGTGCTGTTGATATTCATTATTCCAGTAACTCTGAAAGTCTCCTTACATTTGTTGTTGTGCACGCCTCTGGCTGCTTTGACCAACAGGAGCTGGAGATGAAGCTGAAGAGCGTGGAGTCGGACAGGACGGGTCTGTCAGGAGATCTGGAGTCTGCCAAGGAGCAGGTCATTGCCCTTCAGACAGAGCTGTCCGCCATCCAGACAGCGGGGGTGCAGCGAGAGGAAGAACTGAGCTCTGAAGTCTCCAACCTGCAGAAGCAGCTTGACAATGCCAAGCAGCAGGCCTCAGACACTCAGAAGAACCTGGGTATGTTTGCAGTGTTCCATCATTGTTTGTAAGGATGTCTGGAGTTCATTGCAACACAGAGAAGACCATGAGTAAGTTCACAGTGTTCAATGTATGTTTGTAGAGATGTCTGGAGTTCATTGCAACACAGAGAAGACCATGAGTAAGTTTGCAGTGTTCCATCTGTGTGGCTAGTGATGTCTGCAGCAGGCAGTACTCTGTCTGTGCCTCTAGTGATGTCTGAAGTTTATTGCAACACAGAGAAGACCCTGGCTGTGTTTGCAATATTACATCTGTGCTTGTAGGGATGTCCAGCATTTATTGCAGCTGGTGGTATTCCATCAGTGCCTCTTGTGATGTTTGGAGTTAATTGCAACACAGGAGACTCTGAGCATGCTGGCAGTCCTCTATTGATGTCTGGAAGTAATTGCAGCACAGAAAAGATGCTGAGTATGGTGGTGATATTACTTCTGGGTGTGTTATGATGTCTGGAATGTTTTTGCAAATGGAGAAGATGCTTTATGCAGTGACAGAGATTTTATCAAGAATTGTTTGAATTGCTAGAGTGGAATTTGACATGGATATCACTATGAATGAGATGCTACTCTTAGCTTTTTTGTGTGTTTTTCTTTGCTGAATAATAATAGTTTGTGCTTTAGATGTCCATGTTTTATTTTCCAAATGAAAATACTCTTGTATGCTCACAGTTTGGGGTGCTGATAAAAGGTTTTAGTAGAACTTTTCAATCAGGGCATACATACCAAAGCAGTTTAAGCGGAGGCTTCTGATTGGCTGATTGGCCTCATTCCTTGCCTGTGATAGACCCTGATCTTTGTCTGTCTTGGAAACATTCTCAGGCACCTGCGAATACTTTTTTATTGGATCAAATTGTCATGCCTTTGTATTTACCAATAAGTTTGGACTAATTGATCAAAGAGTGTCACCAATCAGTTGCAAGCTGCCCAGATTTAAAAGTCTTTCCAAGCTTTCCATCAGTCAGGAATACGTCCTGGTCTCATTAATTGCTATCATGGACCCTGTCTTCTGTCCTCCCTGACCTCCCTGTGGTTTGGTGGTAAGAATGGACCCACTGCATCTCCCTGTGTGAGATATCAAGACCTGACTTGCCCTTCCTCCAACCAGCTTTGAGAGATTTTGTTGTCAGTGGCCTTACACAGCACATATTTGACCATTAATATTCATTCATTCATTCATTCATTCATTCATTTGTTCATTCATTTATTCATTCATTCTGTCTTTCCAGGTGGGAAGCTGGATGCACTGCAGAGCCAGCTGGAGCAGACTCTGTCTGAGTCCAAGGCCAAGGAGAACAGTCTGCAGGCCAGCCTGAACCAGTTGCAGGAGCAGCTGTCCCTGAGCCTGTCTGACCTGCAGGAAACCAAGAGTCTGATGAAGCAGCAGCTGGAGGAACTCCACCGAAGACTGATAGGTCAGAGGAAGAGAGGGGCTAACGACTTGCTGGCTGACTGACTTACTGACCAACCGAATAAATGCAAGACCAACTGATCAACCGACCAATTGCTTGGTCTTATGGTCTAGTGGCTGACGTAACTGACATCATTGACCCACTGTAGCCCACAAAAGGCGCCTACACACGTACCGTTTTTCAAGCCGGTTTTGCTCCCGATCCGGCTGACCGTGCGTGTAAAAAGCGGGTTGACAGCCACACGCAACGATTACACCCACACCTCGAACTGGAGCGATGTTCATTTACGCGAAGCAAAGTCAGAATTTAGAGTTACGTCCCTTTCATGAGACTATGACAACAAACGCTTCGTGTAGGCTGTAGCTCAATCAATGCGAAGACGCAACGATAAAATTTGATCCACAGACAGATGCTTTCGGCGTGTAGATGAATGTGTGTGACCTGCATTGCAAA
>JAWQFJ010002760.1:0-37105 GCA_034096865.1 Theodoxus fluviatilis | reverse complement strand
GGGTGTGTTATGATGTCTGGAATGTTTTTGCAAATGGAGAAGATGCTTTATGCAGTGACAGAGATTTTATCAAGAATTGTTTGAATTGCTAGAGTGGAATTTGACATGGATATCACTATGAATGAGATGCTACTCTTAGCTTTTTTGTGTGTTTTTCTTTGCTGAATAATAATAGTTTGTGCTTTAGATGTCCATGTTTTATTTTCCAAATGAAAATACTCTTGTATGCTCACAGTTTGGGGTGCTGATAAAAGGTTTTAGTAGAACTTTTCAATCAGGGCATACATACCAAAGCAGTTTAAGCGGAGGCTTCTGATTGGCTGATTGGCCTCATTCCTTGCCTGTGATAGACCCTGATCTTTGTCTGTCTTGGAAACATTCTCAGGCACCTGCGAATACTTTTTTATTGGATCAAATTGTCATGCCTTTGTATTTACCAATAAGTTTGGACTAATTGATCAAAGAGTGTCACCAATCAGTTGCAAGCTGCCCAGATTTAAAAGTCTTTCCAAGCTTTCCATCAGTCAGGAATACGTCCTGGTCTCATTAATTGCTATCATGGACCCTGTCTTCTGTCCTCCCTGACCTCCCTGTGGTTTGGTGGTAAGAATGGACCCACTGCATCTCCCTGTGTGAGATATCAAGACCTGACTTGCCCTTCCTCCAACCAGCTTTGAGAGATTTTGTTGTCAGTGGCCTTACACAGCACATATTTGACCATTAATATTCATTCATTCATTCATTCATTCATTCATTTGTTCATTCATTTATTCATTCATTCTGTCTTTCCAGGTGGGAAGCTGGATGCACTGCAGAGCCAGCTGGAGCAGACTCTGTCTGAGTCCAAGGCCAAGGAGAACAGTCTGCAGGCCAGCCTGAACCAGTTGCAGGAGCAGCTGTCCCTGAGCCTGTCTGACCTGCAGGAAACCAAGAGTCTGATGAAGCAGCAGCTGGAGGAACTCCACCGAAGACTGATAGGTCAGAGGAAGAGAGGGGCTAACGACTTGCTGGCTGACTGACTTACTGACCAACCGAATAAATGCAAGACCAACTGATCAACCGACCAATTGCTTGGTCTTATGGTCTAGTGGCTGACGTAACTGACATCATTGACCCACTGTAGCCCACAAAAGGCGCCTACACACGTACCGTTTTTCAAGCCGGTTTTGCTCCCGATCCGGCTGACCGTGCGTGTAAAAAGCGGGTTGACAGCCACACGCAACGATTACACCCACACCTCGAACTGGAGCGATGTTCATTTACGCGAAGCAAAGTCAGAATTTAGAGTTACGTCCCTTTCATGAGACTATGACAACAAACGCTTCGTGTAGGCTGTAGCTCAATCAATGCGAAGACGCAACGATAAAATTTGATCCACAGACAGATGCTTTCGGCGTGTAGATGAATGTGTGTGACCTGCATTGCAAATTTTAAAATTTTAAGAAATTTAAACTAATTTCTATGTTTTCCTAACATACTTACCAGTAGACAAACCAGTGATATATGACCTTTTGACCTCGAAAAAAGAATTTGCATAATTCATACCCACGTGACTGTCTGCCCCGGCCAATCCGGTCGCTTAGACATAGGCAGGAGCGCCAGTCAAGGGGAGGTAACTCCCAAGACCACGATAGCCATGCCTATATAAGCGCCAGCAGACAGCACCAAGCCCTCTTTGACACCGCCGAGAAAACTCGAGCAAATGCACAAACGGGGAGGTGGGTGGGACAGTAATTTGTCTACTGGTAAGTATGTTAGGAAAACATAGAAATTAGTTTAAATTTCTTAAAGTTTTCCACACATACTGTACCAGTAGACAAACCAGTGATATGATTGCCCAGCAATGGGCGGTGGGTTGTGCATAAACACCTGACCCACAGAAAAAACTACTCACACTCAAACACGAAGAGCCGAATCCGCAACAACCAACTTGTTGATGCCCAAGGTGTCGTTGACATGACGAACTCGAACCTCACACAGTTAAAGCGTGTGAACACAGTCACTGCACCAGCAGACCGCCCTCATAAAGTGAACCAAAGAGATACTCTTGGCAAACGCTACAGAGGTGGCAACCTTGCGGAGTACATGAGTCCGAGAGGCACCAGCAGAAGGATCAACAACACATTCTAGGGATACGACCTAGAAAACGGAGAAGCAGAAAACCCATCCCACAGAGGAGGAAAGATCTGACTATGTGCAAAACAAACGAGAAAACAAGGAACTAGCCAGGTGATCCTGTGTTGGAAAGAAGCCAAGCAGAAAGGTTCAACAAGTGAACATTCGGATGGCCAATTCCCGAACGAGGTTGCACGAGAGTGCACGCAGAGAGATGAAGCTCGATGCGCTCCCCATCGGCCAGAGCCAGCAGATCAGGGAACCAGGAAGCTCCAGGCCAGAAAGGCGCGACCAGGATCATGCGAGGACGCTCCAGGGCGACCTTGGCCAACACCCTCGGAAGAAGCCGCGTGGGAGGGAAAGCGTAGACTTCCATGCCCGACCACGACCTAGCAAAGGCATCCCGCCCGAGAGCCTGTGGATCATGCATAGGGGAGAAGTAACACGGCAAACGCGTGTTGAACCGGGTGGCGAACAGATCCACCATCGGCTTGCCCCAGCGAAGCCACACCTGCTCTAGAGCCTGATGCGCTACAGTCCACTCTGTAGGCAGAACCTGATTCCTCCGGCTTAGGTGATCCGCCAGCACATTCAACTTTCCAGGAATGAATTCCGTGGAAATAGAAATGCCATGGGAATCAGCCCAAACCAGAATCTCCTCAGCTTTCAGGGACAACGACGTAGAAACTGTGCCTCCTTGATGCCTGAGATAACTCAGGCATGTGACATTGTCACCTGAGACTGTTATGTGCCGATTCCTCAAGACTGACAGTACCCCTGGAGAGAGAGAAAAACTGCTTCCATCTCCAGAAAGTTGATGTGCAGCCGCGACTCGCTCTGAGACCACAGACCGGACACCGAGTCCGTGTCTGTGTGCCCACCCCAACAGTTCCTCGAAGCGTCTGTGAATAGATAGACGATAGGACCCTGGGGACGGATAGGGACAGAAGAATGGAGCCATGTCGCGTCCATCCAACGCAAAGTGGCTTCCCGAAACCAGTCCCCCAGAACCACCATCTGATCCAAATCGGAGCAGTCGGAGACCCGGCTGGCAAGCTGCCTCTGAAGGGGTCGTTTGGCGACCCGTGCCAAAGGCAACAGGGTAGCCATCGACTCCATCTTGCCAAGCAAGGAGAGAAGAGCACGATAGGGAGCGCTCTCCACACCACGTAAGTGAGAGAGTAGGTCTGACAACGACCGCAACCTGTCCGCGGACGGACGGACAGAGAAGGCGAGAGTGTCGAACTGCATGCCGAGGTACTGGAATGAAGTTGACGGAAGGAAGTCAGACTTTTTCAACGAGAAGTTGAAACCAAGGCCCTGTGCAAGTTGGACCACCGTCTCCGTGTCCTGGGCACACTGCCGAGACGAGCGATGTAAAATCAACCAATCGTCCAGGTACATCCGCAAACGCACTCCCCTGCCCCTCACCAACATCGCCAACTGTTTGGTGATCTTGGTGAAAATGAAAGGGGCAGTAGACAGACCGAAAGGCAGGGAAACGAATTGAAAAACCCGGTCTCCCCAGACGAAACGCAGATACTTCCACATGTCCGGATGCATCGAGACATGGAAGTACGCATCCTGCAGGTCCAATGACGTGGCACAATCGCCAGGGCGAATTGCATCACGCACCGACCTGGAAGACTCCATCTTAAAAGGCATCTCGCGAACAGACTTGTTCAACCGCGAGAGGTCTAGAACCGGGCGAAACCCACCGGAATGTTTCGCAACCGCGAAAATTCTGGAGTAAAACCCCGGTGAGGCAAGAGACACCTCCTGAACAACCTGCTTGACCAGCAGAGAAGCGACTTCCTCGTCCAACACCTTCACCTTCTCAGGGTGAAAGGGTTTAGGAAAAGCAAGAGGCTCCAGTGACAGACGCGGAGGAGTCGTGAACGGGATTTTATATCCGTCCCGCACCACCCTCAGAATAGCGCTGTCGTGAACTTGTCGACGCCACACTGCATAAGCCCGTTGCAGAGCGTGTGACCGCGTAGGAGAAGAACAAAGTCCGCGCGGCAGAAGACTGGGATCGCGCACCTGAAAGGGCCGAAACACAGCTGCGCCAAACGGTTCCTCACCGGAAGAGTCCACAGACAGAGAAAGATAGGAGCTTTGGTCAACCGACCCAACATCCCACCCCTCTTCCGCAGCCGCAGTGGAACCAGGGTCCGAGAACCGATCGTGCCAACTCGCTGGGCTCTGATCCGGTCGTTCTAGACTCGCCTCCCCGCAGGGAGAAACACAGTCGACGACCGTGGAGCCAGAGGAGAAAACCGACCCATGACCGCGCTGCACTGGTCCTCTTGACCATACGGAAGCGCGGGGCCGGTGCCCATGGGAGTGCACAGAAAGGAGGGCGGCATGATCACCAGACCAAGCAGTGCTTGCTGAATGGCTGGGAGCCACGCTCTGCCGTGACCCCACCGCCGAGATCGACCTTACGGGAGCGAGGTAAGGGCGCCACTCCGCCCTGCTCGACCTGGCGGGAGCGCGGGGGCGGGGCACAGGGGAGTGCACGGGAAGGGAGGCGGCGCGCTCACCGAACCAAACAGCGCCAGCTGAAAGGCTGGGGGCAGCGCTCTGCCTAGGCCCCACCGCAGAGCTCGACCTTGCGGGAGCGCGGTGAGAGTGCCGCTCCGCCCTGCTCGACCTGATGGGAGCGCAGTGGGAGGAGTGCACGGGAAGGGAGGCGGCACGCTCAACCGGACCAAGCAGTGACAACTGGATGGCCGGGAGCTCCGATCTGCCCTGGCCTAACCGCAAGCTCGACCTTGCGGGAGCGCAGTGGGAGGCCTAACCGCAAGCTCGACCTTGCAGGAGCGCGGTGGGAGGCCTAACCGCAAGCTCGACCTTGCGGGAGCGCGGTGGGAGGCCTAACCGCAAGCTCGACCTCGCGGGAGCGCGGTGGGAGGCCTAACCGCAAGCTCGACCTCGCGGGAGCGCGGTGGGAGGAGTGCACGGGAAGGGAGGCGGCACGCTCTACCGAACCAAGCAGTGACAGCTGGATGGCCGGGAGCTCCGCTCTGCCTGGTCTAACCGCAAGCTCAACCCGGGGGGAGCGCGGGACCGCCTTCCGTCAGAAAAGCCTCATCGCGCCTCTATCCGAGGGCGCGGGAACTGGCCACAACTGACCGCACTATACGTACCAGACCGAGCCGACCTGCTCGCACCCTTGCCCAGGAGCCAGAACCACAAATCCAGGCAAGACAGGTCCCAGCCTGACCAGGCTGACCCAACCAGCCGGACACGCGGTGAGCAGGGTTCACGTAGTGTAAAAGGCTGAAAGCAAAACAAAACCGTGGTCTGACCTGCGGAAAGAAACAGAAGCGGAGAAGACAGCAAACGCCTCTCCCACATGCACGGGACAGGGGAGGGGCCGGGCTAGAAACCCCCCTCGCCCCCACCCACCAACAGAGAAAACAAATGCAGGCCCAGCACAGCGTCCACCATCTAGCAGACCGCGTGTCGGGCCTAACAACCACATCGTGCCACGACCGAACTCCGCAGCGCCACCTATCAAGACAGGAAACGCCGCGGAAACACACTAAACCGACCGACACGTGAGTTCAAGAGAAGGAATGATTCTTTTAAGCAGAAACTCACTCCTCATGAGCTAGAAACCTCCCTTCTCCCAATGTCGCTGCCCCCAGGGTGGCGACGTCAGAGTGCGCACCCACGCCAGCGTGAAGGAGGGACGCCCTTAATGCTCACCCCCAGGCGCCCGGCCAGACGCCCGGGAATAGCGCACAAAGAGGTAACAACAGGGAACGCGAAGACAACCCTGATAAACAAGAGGGCGATAGCCCCAAAATCTGCCTAGGCGCAGACGACGCGGCAAACGCCGTCCTTTGCCCCAAGGCAAACTGAGAAGCAGCCAGCAAAGACGCGAACGCCAAGTCTAACCAAACAACGGGTTAGACCAGGCAGCCGCCACCACCACCAGCCGAACGAGCAAACGCGGAAACAGCCGCAGAGTACACGTTCGAAACAGAACAGACCAAGTGGAAAAAATAGAACAGTAGCGTGCGAGAACGAAAAAATTCGCAGCGCCGAATGACGTCACAGGAACCACCGCGGGCACACGCGAAACGACCACGCGCGTGCCATCAAAGCAAGACAAGCAAACAAGCGAAACACCAGCCTGTCGTCCATCCAAGACGAGCAACTACTCGCCAACACACCCGAGAACTAGCGCTTGCACTAAACGTCCAAGCGCTCAAGTCCCAAACACACACACAAGCGTTCAAACTAACGCAACAGCGGCACGCCTCTATCCGCCCATCTTACCGAGGTGGGAAAGACGAAAGAGGCGCGTGGAAGCGAGACGCCATTACTGCGCACGGGACGCAAAAACCTCCCGTACGTCGAGTAAGGCGAACCACACAGTGACAAGCGAAGACAAGCAAACAGCAAGTCGTCGCTAGAGCTGAAAGAAAAACGAGTAGCGACGCACCACAGCAACTACAAAGCCTCCAGCGCGTGCACTCAAAAAACCAAAGCGACTAAGCCAAACGAAAGCGTCAAAAACAGACGCAAGCAAAGCGGCAAGCCGCAAACTTCCCTTAAACTCCAGCGAAGGGAAACTGCAAACTCCACACCACACAAAGTAGCTCGAGTAATCCACGCACGAAGTATCCACGTGCGAGCGAAACGCGACAGCAGTTTCGAAAAAGTTCAAAGAGGGCTTGGTGCTGTCTGCTGGCGCTTATATAGGCTTGGCTATCGTGGTCTTGGGAGTTACCTCCCCTTGACTGGCGCTCCTGCCTATGTCTAAGCGACCGGATTGGCCGGGGCAGACAGTCACGTGGGTATGAATTATGCAAATTCTTTTTTCGAGGTCAAAAGGTCATATATCACTGGTTTGTCTACTGGTACAGTATGTGTGGAAAACGTACCATCTTTCATGAACTAATCATGCATTCAACATACAGCTTTGATAAATGAATGCCAACACTTGCTTTCAACGTGAAGGCTGTAGCTGCCTGTATGCAAAGCCGCAACGATAAAACTTTTTAAAAGTCGATCCGCGGACATGCTTTCGGCGTGTAGATGAATGCGTTTGACCTGCATTGCAAATTGTAAAATGTACCATCTTTCACGAACTAATCATGCATTCAACATACAGCTTTGATAAATTAATGCCAACACTCGCTTTCGACGTGAAGGCTGTAGCTGCCTGTATGTGAAGCAGCAACGATAAAAGTCGATCCGCGGGCATGCTTTCTCGGCGTGTAGGTGAATGCGTTTGACCTGCATTGCGAATTGTACAATGTACCAGCTTTCACGAACTATTCATGCATTCAACATACAGCTTTGATAAATGAATGCTGTTCATGGCTTACATTTTCTTTGGATGGGCTTTTAGTATCCCCAAATACACCTTTTTATGTGCGAAGCGAGGACAGCGTCAGCCATTAAAATTGGCGACTAGTCGCCAGAACGCGAGATCTTGCGTCGCCGGGCATGTGAACCGGTCCGGACGGGGTCGAAAAATAGAGCCAGCTCTAGTCACAAGAACCGTGCCGGATTAGTCCACGGTTTCGATTTTTGACCGGATCGGCGGCAAACCCGGGGGACAACCGGTACGTGTGTAGGCGCCTTAAGACTGATACTTTGACAAAAGTACGTGATATATACATGCATTGACCATTTTGTGACATCATATGCATGCCTCCAGCTTGAATCTCTCTCTCTCTCTCTCTCTCTCTCTCTCTCTCTCTCTCTCTCTCACTCTCTCTCACCCTCTCTCTCTCTCTCTCTCTCTCTCTCTCTCACTCTCTCTCTCTCTCTCTCACCCTCTCTCTCTCACTCTCTCTCTCTCTCTCTCTCTCTCTCTCTCTCTCTCTCTCTCTCTCTCTCTCATGTGTGTACACAAGTTAGTGGATGTGTGTATGTGTTGCCATGAACTTACCCTGCTATCTTCCTTGTGTTGGCAGAGAGCAGTTGCAGGGAGGGCAAGGCCATTATTGAAGATGCCATGGAGCAGTCTGAAAACCCTGTACACACCACCACCAGGAGCACTGCTGGTATGGACTTTTAGTGTGTCTGTCTGTCTCTCTTTGTGTCCCATTTTGTTAAGGTATCTGTGGGCCCATATATTTGCCCACCTGTCTGCCCATCTCTGTGTATCTGCATCTGTGTGTATTTTTGTGTGTATTTTTGTCATCTCTTTTCCCCTCCACTGCAACATTATTGTGGATGGTGTTTTGGAAGTACAGATTTTGTTTGTTTTTTCATAGCCATCTACACATCCGTTTGATAGCAGGTTCAGCTCAATTATTTCTCTAATACTCAGGAATTCTGTGTGTCATGCGTCAGCCCTAATCCAGATCTGTTGGTTGATGAATTGATATATTCATCATTGTCATTGCTTCATTTTCTGGTTTCAAGAAGTCTGACTTTAGAACTTGCTGTATGACCCATGCCACTGTGGATGATGGCTGTTGTGGAATATTGTGGCTTTCTCCATTTCTTCAGCAACTGTTGCTTATGTTGTTTGAACATTTTATCTTGAAATGTTTGTAGGAATACACTCTGTTTGGCATTGGATCAGACCTGAAGTCAAGTTCTTTAGTAGTGGCAGTGAAAGATATCACACTGATGATAGTTTAGCAGGTTTTTAATTTGTATTAATGTAGGATGCTGCAGTTTAATGCACTTGTTTCTTGTGTTTCAGAGTATTTGTTGCTCAGAGCAGAGCCTGTGGTAACAAGTCTTGGAAAACTCAAGTCTACTCACTCCGTCTACACCATGGAAAAGAAAGGTAGGCTTGATAGCAGTATTTGTATCATACTGCCTTTCTGTCTTCAGGCTGGGTGGTGGAATGGTACTTTTGTGAAACACTGTCATGAGAATAAATGAAAATTGAGCATGTGCTGTTGCTGACATCTTTTCGTATTGCATGCAGTTTGCTGTGCTAAGGTAAAAAGGTAAAGGTGTGGTTTTTTTATAGCGACTTACACCCTTTGTCAGGGTCTCAAACCGCTTACACTTTACCCCCTGATCACTGGGCATCTTCATCAATCCTCACTGGTACCTCACAACAAACATAGTGACAGACATTTAAGACGCACACAGTCAGGTACCAGCACCAACTCCGCTCCCTGGGGAGTATTCCAACCCGATGCTGGCGCTTGGCCGCATACAAGGGTTAATCGCACAACGTTTTTGCCAATATTGCCCTCACAGGTACCCGGTTTTACTCCTGGGTGGGGAGAAACAATGCGAGTTAAGCATCTTGCTCAAGGATGCAACTCTGGAAACCGCGCAGCTTCGAACGCCGTACCCACTGGCCGCAAGCGACTGTAGGTCCAGCGCGCTAACCACTCGGCCACAGAGGCCTCAAAACTGGGAAATTGAATGCTGTGTTTTCGTTTGATCAAGTCTGAATATACAAGTCAAAATGAAGACAAATGCAACTTCAAATCCACTTGTTGGCTTCCATGTGTATCATTCACTATTTAGGGAACCTGCTTTGGTTGTTCATAAGATCTGCTAATGATACTGTTTTTCAGACCTGGAGGAGTTCGTGAGAAGCATCAGTGACTTTTCTCACCACCTGGGTGACTGCATTATCCATGGCTTTGCCACAGCCCACTCAGCTCAGATAGAGCCAGGGCAAGGTGGGCATTGCTTTCCTTTACCATGTCTCACTGTGGTGTGCAATCAGAGCTTCAGCCTTTTCTGTGTTGTCCTGCAGGCAAAAACTGACCAGTTGATGTGTAGGAGTGAGGATATGAGATTCCTTTTGAAACAATGACATTATCACAGAATACATTTTGATTGCAACTTCTCTGGGACCCATTATATGTAAGTGTTTATTCCAATTTGTGACAAAATAAGTGGATTATGGTTAATTTTAGTAGAAAGGATGTCCATGTATTTTGCTGAAGAAGTGAGAAAAGCAACCCTGAAATTTGATTGAGATGGGTCCAGTGACATTGATTTTGTGTTGTATGTTACTATGTTTTGCTTATCGTGTGTGTGTGTGTGTGTGTGTGTGTGTGTGTGTGTGTGTGTGTGTGTGTGTGTGTGTGTGTGTGTGTGTGTGTGTGTGTGTGTGTGTGTGTGTTTGTGTTTTTCCAATTTTCCAGTAAAGACTGTTTTTTGGTACCACAGAGCTGACTCATGCATGCCGGAAGGCTGGGGAGTCTGCCATGACACTCTTGGATGCCATAGAGAAAGGTAAGTCAGCACTGCCTGCTGTCACCTCACTTTCCTGAAATGTCAAGCACATGGTATCCCAAGATGCTTTGCTGTCCTCACAAAGGGAGAGTATCAATCAAACAGAAACACGAATTCCAGTACTATTGTCCAGGATAATGAAATGACTGTACCTTTTTGTTGGCTTTTGTAGCACAAGTGGTTTTGCAGGGGTTTTGTTGTTGTTGTTTTTTGCACCATCAAATGTAGTACATCCATAGGTATAGTGTTTTAATGTGGGAGATACATCTGCTAGAAAAGCGTGTTCTTTGGAGAGTTAGGCCAACATCTTGGTGAGACTGATTGGTGTAACTTGCAAGACTGCTGTAAAGCCACTACTTGGAATCTGATATGCTGAAAGGTTTCACCATAGATTGATGGAAGCAATAACATGTAAAGCAGTTTGAGTTCCAGATATGGGTGAACAGCCTCTGAGCAGCCACTGAGCAAGCAGCCTTTGGGCTGGAAGTGCACGCAATACAAGTACATTATACATACATACATTATACAATAGGTTCCTATGTGAAAACACTTCTGCAGCTGTGAAAAGTTGAATCACTGACAGGCTGTCGTATTCTCTCTGTCACATTTTTCATGCATCCCTCCAGGTGGAGAGGTGGCAGCCCGGATGGAGGAGAATGGTCGAGACATGGAGGCGGTGATGAAGCTGGCTGAGGCGCTGTTGCCCAAGTCACAGGACATCAGTGCCCAAGAGCTCGGGGACATGGTGGAGGCGGAGATGCTGGCCACCTCCAAGGCCATCGAGGATGCAGCCAGCAGGATCGCGGTAGGGCCTGCCATGTATAACAATAACAATGACATCAACAGTAGTCTTTGCTGTCAGATGTGCAAGTTGTTCCATTGAAGTCGGTTCCAGAGACTTTCATTCCTAGTCAGCACACAAGCAGCACCCTGGATGTGGCAGGTGTTGGATGACAATCCGAAATGCTGGCCTCTTGACAATGCTGCTTGCCACTCGCTTGTTGCGGCTGGATCTGTCTGTCTTTCAGTCACTTTAAAAATGTGTACAGGGATAGTTTTGTAAGCGTTTACATATGCATGTTAAGAGTGAGAAATTCTGCTGTATGTGCTCAGTATGTGGGTATTTACAGGTAACTATTATATGGCATTGCTAGCCTTTCCATGAGTTATGCATAGGCCTTGAGTCCTTCTGAAGGAATGATATTGTCATCTGAAGAAAAAATTCTTACTATGATCAAAGACCCTCTACAATAAGATGATTCATCCGGTCACTTCCGGCGAAATTAGGATCACGCGCGCCACCAAGCGGTAGTCGTGATTAGCCGGTAAAAAATCAGACTGGACTGAGACTGACGGGTTCTAATGACAATGACGTAATAATAAAAAGTGACGTAAGACAGTGACGACGATTCTTGCGGTTGCTGTTTTTGAATGGTTCTTGTAGGGGGAATTTCTTGATGGATTGTCTTTTCCGCTTGGGGCGTCTCGGTCGACGTCATCATGTTTTATATAGGCCGAGTGCCGGATGAATCATCTTATTGTAGAGGGTCTTTGCTATGATGTAAAGGGGGGAGATTAAAAATAAGATATAGCACATAACACTTCATTTGTTCCATATGCTGTCTTTATGTTAACATCTTATGCTATCTCATGTGAACGATACAATTGCTTTTTTGTTAGTCCACTTAAGAGACCAGTTTCAAAGCTGTGTAAGCAAGTCTGTACTCAGTGATTGATGCCATGTCATCTTTGGACACAGGGGATGTTGGAGAAAGCTCGCCAAGAGCGCACTGGCGTCGACCTGGAGGTCAATGAAGGCATCCTGGACTCTTGCACAGAGCTCATGAAGGTGAGGAAGGATGTAGCTTTTGAAAGCAATTGAAACATATATTGTTCCTGCCATTCCCATAATGCCCCATGTTGCCCAGGTAAAGAGCGGGCTAGCCCTCCTGTTTACCAACTCAAACGCATTGTTCTGAATTAGTAACAATGTCAGGCAGACTATTAAAGCTAGCACAGTGAGTATCAGGCTGGAAAGGTCAGAGGGAGTAGCTGGGATTGGCTGACAGCTGGATGGTCATGGGAATGACAGCAAGGGGCAGAGAAAGACTGTTTGAGACATGGTTTGTTAAAGGAATTGAGGAAGACATTGTACACTTGCTTATGTAGGATTGTTACACTTCAAATTATGCTGCCTCATTAACCTTTTAATCTTCTGATTGTAGGGGAGTTAACTCTTTAAAATTTTACAAAACTTCAAGCAGACATCAAAGAATAAAAAAGGCGGGAATGTAGGGCAGCCATGGGCACTTTTGGGGTTAAAGGACTAAGTATAGGATCATTATGGAGAAAGACGTCTAGGTTGGCTGACCATGTGCTTTGTTACTGTCGTGTTGAACAACATGTCTGCCTTAGATGGATACGTCTCCTCACTTCTCTACATTGGCATAACATTTGCAGGACAAATGCTTCTTTTGAGGCTTCTTGATTGTCCTGCAATTTTTGACTCACATGCGAAGCAAAAGTGAGTCTATGTACTCACCCTTTTTGTCCGTCCGGTCCGGGCGTCCGGTCCGGGCGTCCGGGCGTCCGAAAACTTTAACGTTGGATTTTTCTCGGAGACTATTAAGTCTATCAATACCAAATGTGGCATGATGTGTATGATGACAAGGCCTCAAAAAACATACATAGTGACTTAACCTTGCTTCAAGGTCAAGGTTGCAGGGGCCATAAATGTTGTCTAAAAAACAGTCATTTTTCACATTTTCTCAATTTTCTCTGAAGTTTTTGAGATTGGATACCTGACCTATATATGGTATATAGGGCAAAGTAAGCCCTATCTTTTGATACCAGTTTGGTTGACCTTGCTTCAAGGTCAAGGTCACAGGAGCTCTTCAAAGTTGGATTGTATACATATTTTGAAGTGACCTTGACCCTGAACTATGGAAGATAACTGTTTCAAACTTAATAATTATGTGGGGCACATGTTATACTTTCATCATGAGACACATTTGGTCACATATCATCAAGGTCAAGGTCACTTTGACCCTTATGAAATGTGACCAAAATGGGGTAGTGAACCACTAAAAGTGACCATATCTCATGGTAGAAAGTGCCAATAATCACCATTGTGCTTCCTATGTCTTGAATTAACAGCTTTGTGTTGCATGACCTTGGATGACCTTGAAGGTCAAGGTCATATAAAGGTCAAGGTCAAGCATGTGAGTCGTATGGGCTTTGCCCTTCTTGTTTGAAAATGCTGTGCTGTGATGTGCTGTATGTATTAGAAAAGTTTATAAGATTGTTCTGAATGTGCCACATGATGCATTGATGATGTGAAAATATTCATCTTTCCACAGGCCATAAAAGTTCTTGTGGAGAAGTCTCGAGACCTGCAGAAAGAGATCGTCAGCCAAGGCAGGGTAAGAGACTTTCTCTGTTCCTCAAGTGAAAATGTCTCGACTGAAGCATTGTTTGGTTTTAAAGTGTTGAATTTAGAATTGATGTCCCTGGTTTGCACACCCAATAGTCTTATTGGAAGTGATGAGTGGAGTAAAGAGTTGGTTTCTGTAGCATGGCAGGTATCTTTCTTCCTTCATTTGTTCTATCCCTACTCTTCTCTCCTTCTGCCTCTTATTGACTCTGACTCGTGTCACAGTTGTTATATGGCATGTTAGTAATCACTCAATAATAGCTGATTCATTGTTACAGCATCACAGTGACATGATTTTCCAGATGAATGGGTAATAGATTTGGTTTCCTGTAATTTGCTTGTTTGCACCTGTTGTGCAGGAGTGCTACACGAAACTTTACAACATAGTGCTTATTTATTACCTCTGACATCCTGAAGTATCCATGGTGTTTGTTTCAGGGAACTGCCTCTGCCAAAGAGTTCTACAAGAAGAACCATCGCTGGACCGAGGGTCTTCAGTCTGCTGCAAAGATGGTGGGCTTTGGTGCAACAGCCCTGATGTAAGTTTTGAGGGAAACTTTTGCCACTCCTCTTGTCCTTTCACCCTGTCAGAAGCCTTTTACTGTGTCCTTCACCCTGTCAGAAGCCTTTCACCTTTCACCTTTCACCTTATCCTTTGTGAGAGGCAGACGGACACTGATGGACATGATTTCTGACATCCCTTCAGGCAACATGCCTCTTTTCTTCTTCTTTTTGGGGGATGGGTGGGTGGTGGGGTGGGGTGGTGGTGTTTCCCTGCAAGTGAACTTCAGTGCTGTCAAGATTGCAGTAGAAGAAATCTTTTTCAGAATGAAGACCTGATTTGATACTGCTGACAGCACTCCAGATCAGTTGAAGTTGTCTGGTGTTTGAGAGGAATGACCCTGTTTGCCTAGAAGAGGATGAAAATCCTGTGGCACAAATGCTACATTCTGTAGCATCTCTTAGTAACTGCCTGTATCTGTTGTGCCAGAACCCATATGTTTCGTCTTGCTTTTCTGTAACCTAGTTTTTGACTCACATGCAAAGCAAAAGTGAGTCTATGTACTCACCCGTGTCGTCTGTCCGGGCGTCCTGTCGTCCGTAAAAAACTTTAACGTTGGATTTTTCTCGGAGACTATTAAGTCTATCAACAACCAATTTGGCATGATGGTGTATGATGACAAGGCGTAAAAAAACATACACAGTGACTTGACCTTGCTTCAAGGTCAAGGTCGCAGGGGCCGTAAATGTCTAAAAAAAACAGCCATTTTTCACATTTTCCCAATTTTCTCTAAAGTTTTTGAGATTGGATACCTGACCTATGTATTGTATATAGGGCAAAGTAATCCCTATCATTTGATACCAGTTTGGTTGACGTTGCTTCAAGGTCAAGGTCACAGGAGGTCTTTAAAGTTGGATTGTATACATATTTTGAAGTGACCTTGACCCTGAACTATGGAAGATAACTCTTCCAAACTTCATAACATTGTAGTACACATGTTATACATTCATGCTAGGTCACCTGTGTCATCCGTCTTTGACGTTGGATTTTTCTCGGAGACTATTAAGTCTATCAACACCCAATTTGGCATGATGGTGTATGATGACAAGGCGTCAAAAAACATACATAGTGACTTGACCTTGCTTCAAGGTCAAGGTCGCAGGGGCCGTAAATGTTGTCTAAAAAACAGCCATTTTTCACATCTTCTCAGCATATGAGTCGTGTCATCTTGTTTTTCAAGTCCTGGTATGGTAGTTGTATGAGTGTTGTGCTATGTAGTATGACTGACGAGTAACTACGTGTAAATGTGGCTATGCCCGTGCATTGAGTTCTTGCAAGAAGTGCGCGTTATAAATGCTATTTATTATTATTATTATAACTGATGTTGGCGTGATGGCACAAGGAGCAATCACCATTGGATGGATGGATGGATGGATGGATGGATGGATGGATGGATGGATGGATGGATGGATGGATGGATGGATGGATGGATGCATGCATGGATGGATGGATGGATGGATGGATGGATGGATGGATGGAATGATCATTGGATGAATGGATGGAATGAGCATCAGATGAATGGATGGAATGATTATTGGATGAATGGATGGAATGATTATTGGATGAATGGATGGAATGATCATTGGATGAATGGATGGAATGATTATGAATGGAAGGATGGAATGGTGAAGGATGGATGGATGGTTGGATGGATGGTATAATGGATGGATGGATGGATGAATGGAGATGTGGCTTTACTGCCAGTTAGCCTTTGGACACAATGACACTTGTGTTTATTGTGGAACGGAGACAGATGGCGCTCCACACGCGCACACACACACACACACACACACACACACACACACACACACACACACACACACACACCAATTGACATGGAGACTGACAATGACTATTGAAACAAATGCTGCATTGTGTAACACCCTTGACTGCATTGTCATCCTGTGCGTGTCAGGGATGCTGCCGACAAGCTAGTGCAGGGCCAGGGCAAGTTTGAGGAGCTCATGGTCTGTGCCCAGGAGATTGCCGCCAGCACTGCTCAGCTCGTGGTTGCCTCGAAGGTGAAGGCTGACCGCCACTCCAAGTGCCTGGCATCTGTCTCTTCTGCCTCCAAGAGCGTCTCCTCGGCAACCGGCAATGTGGTGGCTTCAGCCAAGGCTGCATCGCAAATTGCTGAGGACAAGAGTGAGTTCTTCTGCTTCAGATGCATGGAGTAGTCATGGTGCATTATTCTGATGCCTGGATGGTAGAGGACCGGTCTAACCACCTTCTGTGTTGTGTGTCTTCTCTGATTGTACTCTGGCCCTGCCAGCTAGTTGTGGAGGGGAAAGTCATCCAAATATTTTGTGTGATAAGCAAGGAGGTTCCAGGTTTGCCTTGTGATGGATTAGAGAAGACTTCTGTAATAGGCTGCCTTGTTCAGGTTTTTTCTCTTCTTTTTTTTCCCTCCTGTCTTTGGAAATACCAAGATGGGCTATCACAGTACGTGCACGAAGAACTTTTTGAAGATAAAATGGGTTCTTCATAATATGAGTAGTTTTGCACATAATTTTGCAAGACTGGGATCAAAGATTATTATTTGCTAGGTTTCTTGAGAGCCTATTCAATTACATTTAATTCCTTCACAGCACCTTACTCATATTACTTTGTCATATCTTTGAAGAGGGTTTATAAGGCAGTATGAAAGTGCACAAGTTTACCACAGACTGTTCAGAGATGAAGGAGAGACGGGATGGCTGTAGAGAAATCAGTGTGAATGAAGAGTTCAGGTTTCCTGAATGGAGAGCCTTGCTGCTGTTTCAGATCTGATGTGTGAATGATGAGTTCAGGTTTCCTGAATGGAGAGCCTTGCTGCTGTTTCAGATCTGATGTGTGAATGAAGAGTTCAGGTTTCCTGAATGGAGAGCCTTGCTGCTGTTTCAGATTTGATGGACTTCACCAGGCTGTCCCTTCACCAGACCAAGAAAATGGAGATGCAGACTCAGGTGTGTGATCTTGATTCTCTCACCCTGAATCCTCATCACAGTGATGCCCATCCATGGAAACAATAAGGAGAAAGGCCTCTGTGTTACGATTCCTGCTAAACATACTGTTAACATTTAAATTTAATTATGACAATAATATTAATCATATTTTGAAAAATATGCACAGAGTTTAATGAGATTATTATGATGACCATAGACACTCAGAGCTTTTTTGAAATGTTATTCATAATTTGCATGATTTCCAACATCTGTTAAGTAATTGTTCAACGTTAAAAGCAGTCCATCCTATAGACTAACCCATTCCCTGTGACCCAGTCTGTGACTGAGGCCTGACCTGTGCTGCCTTCTGTGCCAGATTCGAGTGATGGAACTGGAGAGTGAGCTGACCAAAGAACGGCGCCGTCTTGGGGAGCTGAGGAAGCAGCACTACCAGCTGGCAGGAGAGAGTGAAGAGGTAGGCAGCCTTCCTCCAGACAGTCTGTGACTCAAGGTTCTTTGGGATCTGCTGTAGTGAAGTAAAACGACTCTTGTGGAGTTTATTTCAGATGCATCTATACTCAAGCGACACTGCTCTCTGTAGTTAGATGTCCACTTCTCAGTATGAAATGAACTGTGATCAGGCTTTCCAGTCCAGCTGAAATATCCTGTGGTTGGATTTTTCTCTTATTATTATTGTTGTGGGTTGTAGACCAGCCTCCCTTTCAAAGTGCTCGTGGCTCTGTCTGGTGATCTGCTGAAGCCTTCCCAAGTGTTTCTTTTTCAACTGTGACAGCTTTCCCTGGATGTTTTTCACTTTTACCGTGTTCATGTTTCACAATCCATCAAATCAGATCAAATCATCCCATGCTCATTAACTGAGTGTTGTAGTCACTGTTTATCACGATCCCATTCTTCTTTCCTCACCCCCACATAGATGTGAGCCCATGGCCTCAGCACTGGTGTTTATCTATCTCCTTGCCTCATTTTGTTTTGTTTTCACTATGTGTGTGTGCCTTCAGAGTGACACTTTCACCTGTGTGGATCACACATATATTTGAGCAGTTTGTGGGGTAATCTCTTGTCCACTGGGGTCTCCTCTGTTCAGTGTCTGGTTGCAGGAATAACTGTGCCAAGAAAGACTTTAGTTCTCATTGATTTGTTTTCCTCTTTGAGAGTGGTTCAACGTAGGGGTGAGATGAACTTTATTGATGCTCATTTTTAGAGGTTGGAGGCAATGACTTTGGAATGGTGTAAGTTTTTCTTCCCTCTGATCATAAACTATCCCAGAAAATTTTCTCTACTGCATTAATCTGATGTGTTTTCTGGGGAAATGTCTGTAGGCTCTTTGTGATGTTTCACTTGTGGTGGCTGAAACTGGATGCCCGCCACTGGCTGTAAGCTGTGGTCACGGAGCATTCATGCTCTCACTGTAGTAGCTTGACATCTGGGAACCCTGGCCAGCATTTTGCTCTACTAGAGGGCACCTTGTAGTGATAGGAGTCTCTGTCTTGTCTTGGGGCAGACTGCCTTTCTGATTTTCCTCCTGAGTTGTTGCCCAGTCTTTTCACTTGAGGACAAGTAATAGATCCTTTTACCTTTCCATGTAACAATTACTAGGTGTACATGCAAGGAATTATAAGACTACAAGGTAGTACCAGTGCAGTAGCCTGACTGGAAGTGATCTCGCGTGCAAAGCTTGCTTCATTAATTAAGTCAACATCCTTGGCTGGTTCATCCTGGAATTATAATGTTAAATAAAAACATTTGTTGTTCGTTCGAGTACCAAATTTTGGGTGAGACTTGAAAATAGGCTCCTTGCACCAAAGATCTGTTTGCCGAGAAGATGTATGAATCAGAGGGTAAGCTGGCATGAAATGAGAACACCCATAGGGTTCAACAAATCCTTGTCTGTTGTTTCATTGATCATTCTTGGAATATGGAAGCTGAGTTTATTCCTTCTGCACTGGTGAGAAAGACAAATGAATTAAGTTCCTGAAGGTCAGAGCATATGTCAGATCCCAAGTCTGTCATTGCCATGTTTGAAAAATGTCTGTTGAGGAAACTTTAGAATGTGGAGATTTTGAATTTCAATAGGGATTATGGAGAACACTGCAACCACTGTGGTATCTTTTTCCTGTGAAGGAACTAAATTTGTCACCCAGAGCCAAAATTTGCATGTAGAGGTTTGAGTCATTCAAATAAAAGGAACTTCTTGTGCTCTGCTATCTTCATTGTTTCATGAGCAAGTCAGAAGGTATGATGTTGAATTCCCATGGCGTTGCTGAGGTTGAATTCCATGGAGTTGCAATTGTGAACTGACACCGAGTCAGGAAACGCTGCCATCCCAGGCAGTGCAGGGCTGCCAGAGTCTGTCATTGCTGTGTGTCTGTGTTGTCTGCCAGGAGTTGGAGGAAGAAGCAGCCGGTACAGAGTCCAGCCACGCGTCTGTGAGTGGTTTGCTGCACGCACGCCTCCTCCACTGCTGCATTATCGTCTCTGTCCCCTTGTTTCCTCTCTCAAACAGATGTGCTTTGCCACTGGGAGCCAAGTCGGGTGATGTGCAGTGAAGTATGCTCTGGAAAATATGGGCACTGTGAAAACAACGATTAAACTGTTTCTGTGACCTTCAAGTTCAGCTGAAAACTTTTGACTGAAAATGCAAATGCAAGGACAACAATTGTTAATCATTTGAATTTTTATTAAACATATTTTTTTAGAAAACCCAAAAGGACAATTTGGTAGTGAAGTACTAAATAACTTTATATGCTAAAAAGTTTCAAAACCAAAAACTATAATTTTGACCTAAGAGCTATTATTGTCATGCAAAAAAGGTACAGTTCTGCTCATTTTTTCCTAAAGCAGAAAATCGTAAAACGATTTGATATTCGTTAAAAGTTGATGGTAAAAGTAAAACTTTCTCATGAAGTTCTAGAGTTGTTTTTTAGAATGATTGATGCCATGCACATAACGAATATCAGTGGGGTTTAAGTAGAAACCACTCAGCAGTTTGAAAAATGTGTGTGCCGACTTTGCAGTGGAGAAGTTTTTGACATTTGTCATGGAAATGAAAAACTAAAAAAGGGTTTGATTTGCTTGAGTGGTGCACACTGGACTTGGCTCCCAAAGGTCCTTGCACTTCTGTGTCTTATTACTGATCATTTACCTTAGGCATATCACTTTTAACATTAGAGAAACAAACACTGGGCTTACCTTGAAGTCATCTGAAGTCTCCTTATTTGGCTGAAATTGTCATAGTTTACTCACCTCAAAGCAGTCACATGTTGCGTACCTACCCTCTCTGTATAGCTTTGCTGTCGCACTTTATGACCCAGTCTCGCAAAGCCTTAGTTTCTACTTTGCTCTGTACATTGGGAGGGTTCACATAATGTTAGTACTCACCAACTATGCAATGATGACTCTTAAAAAAATGTCTACGTTGTGTCTCGCTCACATCACGGCGCAATGCTTTCTGCACAGCAGGGATGGGATTGGGGGAAGTGGTGGGTGGGATAGGATGGGATGGGGGGCGGGAGTGGTTGGGGTGGTTGTGGGGGTGGTGAGATTGGAATGCTGTTGTAAAGGGATGGGTTGCAATACAAATAGCCAGTAGGAAGGGTTGGTGGTGGCATCAACTCTTCCACTATCACCATAACAGAGGGGAAAAGAAGTAGGAATACCAGGCACCCATTGTGATCAGGTAATGAAAGGGTGGGGAACAGGTGGATCAGCTTTCTCTTTTTTAATTACTTACTGCTGATGTAATGCATTTTATGAGCTTATTTTTTGGTTTTGTCCACCATGAACAATTTTGAATGCTTTTATTTTTCGGTTTGCTGCTGTCAGTCTCTGACTTTGTTATGCCTGTGTTGTGCATGAAGATTTTGTAAGTTAAGTTACCTCATTCAGGTCCTGAATGCAGTGTTGGATGCAGTGGTCTCATTGTGGCAGCAGTGTGTCTGAGGGGAGTTTTGATCCAGCGGATCAAATGTTGAGCATGTTTTATTGAAGGGCTAATTAATGGGAACAAGTCTATTTCGAAGTTGGACTTAAAAAAATATCTCTCTCCTGTTTTCATGTGTTAAAAAATATTTGAATAATGATGTGTTGGAAGATCAAGAAATATTGTTTGAAACCTTCGCAGTTTCAAAATTGATCTGGTTGGAATTGATCAGGCAACTCCCTAGTGACGCACTTCAAAGTGGTTTGTGAGAGCTGTATTGAAAAGTGGTTCTAAGTTCTGTAGAACTAGACTCACAAGCATGTTGGTGTCAATTGTAGTGTGCTGACAATTACTGCCTGCCTGACGAAAAGAAAAGACATCTTTCTAATCCAAAATTTATTGACACGTTTGCTTTGGTCATTATATTTTTTCTGAATACAGTTATAATTTTTTTTAAATTTTAAATAACTGTTACTTTTCTTTATTTGTGCAAGTTGCTGATAAATTATGTATACAATGTCTTCATGATATATGTGATGGTCGTTTATTATGTGATGAAAACAAGCATTGAAGTAGGTTGTCTTTTATATAATTTCTTATTGATATTTGACAAAACATGTGTTGCTGTTGCAATTTGTTTTAGTTCCAATACAAACACATTGTTTGATGACTATATCTACTACTGAAATTCTATGTGAAAAGCCAGAAATAAGGAGGATTTCTGCAGCTGATATAGGTTGTTTGTGAGCCAAAGGTGTGCGGGTATTCCAGGTGGAAATTTATCGAAACTGGTTTGAGCCCTGGGACTCAGACTGGTTATAGAGAAAGAGACACGAGGAGGGTAAGCTGCAGCCTGGATAGTGCTGGGGATTGAACCCCAAACCAGCATGGCACGGAGTGCTTCCCACTGACAGCCTGATACATCATGGGGTCATGCTTTGTTCTTTGCCCTTTGCCCTGGAGTTTCCAAGAGAGTTCAAAGCAGACCAGCCCCTATCCACTATCCTCCAGCTCTCTTTCAGAGTGCTTCTTTGGGGAATATCAGAGTGAAGATGGAGAATTATTTAGTTGAAGTTGTTTGGATGCTGTGCAGTTGAGCATGGCTGTTTGGGGGAGGGGGTGGGGGATAATTTTTTATTTTATTATTATTTTTAAGTATTATGCTTTGTGATCAAGACCATTCATCAGTCCATTTACTGCATGCTGTGCATTCAGTGTGGTATGCAATACTGTTTTGTTTACTTGATTCCTTTATATACTGTGATCTCTGCAGTTTTTAATGGGCAACTACACTCAGATCATGCAATAGATTACCAATTAAATTGTTTTCTGTAGAACATTATCTGCCAATAATAGTAGAAACATAGTTTTGAGTTTTATGAGAGAGAGAGAGAGAGAGAGAGAGAGAGAGAGAGAGAGAGAGAGAGAGAGAGAGAGAGAGAGAGAGAGAGAGAGAGAGAGAGATGGATGGACGGACAGACGGACGGACAGAGAGCGTATGTGTACACATAGATAATTATTAGTACTACTTCCCTTTGCACATGTTAGCATGTACTTGTGTGAGTGTGATTTTGTGTCTCTCATTTCATTTGAAGTCTTGATGGGTGCTCTGTGAATTGTGCATGTTTTCAGTGAATGCCAGTGTGTGGTGGTTGAATTGTTTTTGGTTCTATTGTTATTTTAACTTCAAGGCCATTAATATACTTAGAGACCACATTCAAGCTTGTAATTTGCAACATTTCTTTCAGAATAGATTGATCATGACAGTTGTGAAATGATTATTTTACTGGCTTAGAATCTTTCTCCAAGCTCTAATAATGCAAGCATTTACATTTTTCTTTGCACCTACTAGATGTGTCTAGACTCTTTAAAATATGTTCTCATTTTTGTCAGCAAATGTTTTACTTTAATTAGACATTTTCCTCTTTCATAGCCATGATCATTTTGAAGAATGTGTGAAGTAGGAGTTTCATGCAAGAGAAATAAATGAAAGGGTCCATTCTGTAATGAAGCCAAAGCTATCTTGGTTGGGGTAGCACATAGTGTATGCAATGATAACTGCCAACATATATGCTGTCATGCTTTTCATTTCATGTGTTTTGAAAATGCTTATCAATGAGTGGCTCAAGGAATCATTGCTTTATAAAAATACAGCTTTCTTGTTGATTTAGTTTTTCTTTTTCTGTAGCTTAAGTACTAATACTTTGAATGTCATGTCACTGTTGCACATATTTCAAACTCTTTTGTATTTATCATTTTTAATTCTTGCATAATGACCCTATATGTCTTTGATATGTCTATCGAATTACCAACAAGTTTATTTCAGGCTAGTGGATATGATTTGCAGTTTGCTTGAGACATGCAGGGTCTGTTAAGGACTGCATTTTGCCACCATGATGCACAGAGCTAACTTGGTGTACTCTGGCTTTTCAGGCAAGCTGATGACCTGGCAGGATTCAGCCCTTTGTCAGTGCATCGTCCCTCATCGCGCCTCTCTTCAGCTCTGTCACAGCTGGCTCCCTGCAGGATGCCACACCTCATCAGTGCTGACTGGATGCCAGGGTCTGGCCACAGTCTCCCCAGGCTGTTCAGTCTCCATGATATTCTGTCTTTGTGTCAGTAAAATGAATAGTGCAAAAAATATCAACCAGATGTGCCCATTGGAAAGGGTGTTTTTGTTTCCCCCATCCTCATGAAAACCTGTCAGTGTCTGTGACATGCAGGGAGATTGCCTATTGCTGATTATGTAGACTGGTGTGCTTTTTGAGTCTTGCATCATTATGGACACGTGTAACTTTGGGTGTCCATGCAGCTAGCCACAGGAATTGTTCATGGTAGGTTTGAGCCCTCATGGTCGAGTTGCTGTGACAGGAGAAACTGTCTGTGGAAGAACTAAAAGAGTCGGACGCCCTGTGCAGGCGTGTTCTAAGTTCCATGTAGAGAAGAAGCGGCAATGCCTTGTAGTGAGTGTAAAGGAAAATTACCAGTATGTACTTTAAAAAAAAACTTCAGCTAATTATCCTGTATATACTATATAAATGGCTTAAAAGCAGAATTCGCCAATATATACCTCCCTGTTTTTGTGTAGACAGACCCTTGTTTCAAAGCCGACACAAAGTCATGACAATGTTGGAATACAGTAATAAGGTGACAAAATCACATGCTGATGGATCCTGGACTGTCAAATTACTCTGCTGACTCTTGAAAATATTGTTTTGGCATATCAAGGCCTTGCACTTTTTTCCTGTCACTTTGTGGTAGCTTGTCTGACTCATTGACTGAGCTTGGAGGGCAACTGTCGTTGTTGGTGCCATGTTGCCGACCTTGAAGATTGACCGAATGAACCTGAGACTGAATCTCATTCTTTGTTCATTGCCCAGTGCTGCTGAAGATCAGTTCTGAGCGTTGATCGTCTCTTGTGTAAATGATGAAATACTTCCTGACTATATTTTAGAGATGACCGCAACTGATGCATTGCACACTGGCTTTAAAAAAAATTATTTGTTCAAATTTTTTTAATCAACTTAATGAATTTTATTGAATTCTTGGCATTGCTCCTGCTTATTTCATTGCTGTCTTATACACAAATATCCATTCTCTTGAATAACTTTTCATGCCACACTTTTTAGTTGTGTTATTTCTAGATGACCAACTGTGGCAAAGATTGACCTATTTTTTACATTCATTAAAAATAGCTGGGAAGGATGATAGAACTGAGCAAACATTGCAACTGAGAGACCGGTATGGTCTACATAAAATCCAAAGGTTGCTAAGAGAGAGAGAATAGTGTAGAATGTTTTCACTCTGTTGAGTTGTTGTGCAGGATATGGGAAGGGCTGATAAAGTGTGCTTGGATGAGTCCAGACTTAGCCAAGTATTACTCTCACGTGAACTCCTTTGTAAAATCATTCTCATGCATCTCATTTGTGTGTGAATGTGTTGCATTGCACACTTGGCAAAGCTCTAATAGAGAGTATCTGTTTGATTACTTCAGTGTTGTATTTGAGGAAATTTCCATCTGTGCTCATCTGTCCCTTAGTCAGCATTGCAGCCTGATATGTTTGGAAATTAAGTTCCTAATATAGCGATACTTTTAGCTTACTCTCCCTCCTGTGTTTATGAAACATATTTTTAAAGTGACACATGATTGCTTTTTTTGCTGGAACAAATTGATTCTGTAGGGAAATTGGGACACTATGGTTAGGTTTTCCTCTTCATAACGTCTTGCAATCAAGTTCACATTTTGTGGTATGATTGTCTGTTTTATTGCAGCTTTGTTGTGTTGAAGTGTAGCTCCAAAGAGAGTCTGCAAATGAAAGTCGCTCTGTACACACACACATCTCACAACAGTTTGTTACCAGTCAGAAGGACATGCAGTTTTATTGCACAGGGAATGAAACTTGGGACTTTCACCAATTTCAGCTATGAGATTTTGCTTACGACGGTATTATGGGTGGCAGAAGTGTTGGTAGTTGTGGGTGTTTACATTTTATCCCTCAACAGCAGCCTCTTCTAAATTGAGAGGAAGATGGATGCGAAAACTTCTAGAAACTTAGAACTAGATAAGTGGACTCCAAACATCCCTTAAAAAATTGTGATGATGATGATGGAGCATTATCTTAAATGAAAGGTTATTTATGGCTGTGCTTCAGTAAAGTTTTAAAATTTAGTAGTAGAAGCAGTTTACTCAGGTTAACCTTAGTTCTTGTCAAGACTGGCTGTTTAAGCTGGCTTTTCATATAATGCAACTCAGCATGACCTGGAGATGTAGAATAAATGACAAGCAACCGACAAAAGTTCTTTCTTGAGCAGATGAGGCCCTGAAAAGAGCCGTTTGGGGGTGATTCTGCAGCCGATCCTTTTTCAGTAACTGTACAACCGACCCCGGCACTAAAATATCTCCACTGGAGATGTAGAGGCATAGTGACAGACTGATGGGGGCAGCGCAATCCTTAGTGAAATCACTGTGGTGTGTGGCCCGGGACTTGAGTGTGGAGCAGTGTGAGACCCATCTTTGGGGGAAAGTCAGTCAGTAAAACCACTCGCTACCTTGACTTTTTCATAGACAACCACTGCCATGCTGGCCCCCACAGATAATGGCAGTGCTGCTACTTCAACAGATGTCAAGGTATGGATGCCCCGCTGCAGTTTGCTCTGACTGAGAGGCAGCCTGTTGGATTTTTTGGAAATTGAAAGGTCAGGGGTGCGTGATAGACCTGGTCGTGGAGCTAATGTTTGAGTAGATATTGATTCATGATATTACTCTGCCCAGTTATCAGGCTCCTATATGATATTTTTCTTTCATAGTAATATGGTTCTGCTTGAGTAATCACATAGCTGACTGCACTAGTTTTTCTCACACTTCTTGTTTGGTTTGGGAAGCAGACTGTGTGCATTGCCAATGCAGCTGTTACCATTTGCAAGACTTTGGGTTGAGTACTTGGAACTTGTATCACTTCCTGCATGTATGCGTGAAAGTGCATGATTGCGAGTGTCTGTTTTGACGCGCACATGTGCATATGTACATAAATGCAATGACATGACATGGCATTCTTTTTCCTGTAAGTGTCATCTTACATGCCTTAGTCACCCTGGGTGTATATATGTGTGTTCATGCTGTTCTGATTGAGCAGGCTTGCTGAAATCTCTGTAGGCAAAAGTGATGACATATATCCCATGCCTATGCCTTGATACCTGGATCTGAATGCACAGCTTGCACATGGACTAAAAAATTCTTTCAGTGGAACACACATGCATGCTATGTGCCAATCTGAGACTTTTTCCTGCATATCATATTTTGTACTTGCAGTGCTAGCTTGCTGGTCAGACTTAGTTTCTGTTTTCTCCACGCATTGTTTTTTGTTTATATATATATATATATATATATATATATATATATATATATATATATATATATATCTGGCTAATGTGTTTATCAGCTGATCATTTGACAATCATACCTCCTCATCCCATTGTACAGGAAGTGGACAAACTGTTCTGTCAGAGGAGTTGCCCGTTGAAGGTTAAGCCAGGAAATGTCTTGTGTGTAATGAAGTAAGTTGCAATTTTGTTCATTGATCTGAAAAATCTGTCTGCTCTTGCCTGTGATTTCCCCCCTCCCCCTCCCCTCCTCCCCCCCCCCCCCCCCCCCCCCCCCCCCCCCCAATGACTGTACAAGCAAAGCAGAGTTCCTTTTTCACAACTGCTTTGAGACACATTTTCATTTCAAGAGGGCTGAACCACACATCAGGAACACCAGCTAAGTCTGAGTTTTGTCATAATTGTCACGTTGACACATTTCAGTAATTGAGTGATTTAATTGCCAAACATTCTTGTCCATGTTTTTGCCAAACTGTTTAATTTCATTGTACATGTTATCCATGTGTAACACTGCTTTAAAATTTCTTGCCATTTTGAATTGAAACCTGGATTTGCATGCATGGGTTCTGCTACCAGGCATGCTGGCTCCACCTACATCCTTTGTCAAACTGAGGCTAGCAGCAGCTGCCATGAGGAGATGGAGGAAAGTGCAGGCAGTGGCATGATGGGTAGAAACAGCTACTAGCGTGCTGCTGACTCTTGCTGCATCAGTCATGAACCGCTGAAGTGATCAAGCCTAAATGCTGCCTTCCCCAGCTGTTGTAGGCATCACGTTTTCAGGAGGCAAATTTCACATGAATTAACTTCCTTTTCTTCATCATCTCAAGGTTGATTTGTTTTGTCTTTCTTTAAAATACAAGTGGAAGATTATTATACTTAAAATTTGGGTGGGGAGTGTATACGTTTTTCTTTTCTCATCTTTTTCCTGTTAATTTGGTTCCAAGTTCTCAGTTGTGGAGAAGTACAACTACAGTAAAAAACTTTGTTCACAACTTGAAGAACCAATCGGCATTGTGAGTGATTATGTGTGCATTCACCACTCCTTGCGCTTATGGATGTGCTCATGTTTGTATATATGAATTGGTGTGTTTACTTGTCCATACATGTATATGGCGCCACTATGAATGCATCCGCATTATATTGGTCATAGTTGAAATTGCCTGGCTTAATACCAAATGCATGAGATTAAGTTGCAATAATGAATTTTATTAAGATTTTGCCAGTTAATGAGATGTGCTAGTCCCATAACGTTCTAACCCTATCTTAGAACCAGTAAAGGAGTTTAAAAACTCAACAAACTCATGGACTATCCTCTACATGATTTGTACCAGCCTTTACAAGGGGAGTAAGTCACAGAAACTTTTCAACAGGGATGTTATGTGTGATGTTTATGTAATATGATTTGTAGGCAGTGAAGTGAATGTTTCAATATCAGAAAACTTCATTTTATGTTACTGACAATGTATGAATGGGTTGAATCCTGCCACTAGGTTTTTCATACAGTTTCTGCATGAAGCCAGTGCTGAGCTAGGACAAAGTGAATCCTGCATAGTGATGCATGAAAGAAAGATGGAGGGGGTTGGAAAGGAAAGCATAGGGAGGAATGAAAGATGGAATGGCCCTGGGTTTGGATCAAGAGGCAGCAAATCTTTTCTTGGACAACATCCCTTTGCAGTCCAGCTGACTGTCTCTTCATCCTGCCAAGTCTGTCTTGGATTCCACAGGTTGTTAAATATCTGTGCCTGTCTTTATTTTCCTTCTACCACTGCCTGTCGCAGTCTGTGGCTATCTCCTTGATTCTCGTTCTCTTAGTCCCGTCAGCAACTCCTTTCTATGATGTGAACTCTTTTCTGACTGGGGCTGGCTTCAAACTTATTTCTTGCTCCTTTGGTTTCACGGTTTGGGCCTCTAGTTTCCCTGTCTCATGGTCTTCTTATCTGCCCTTTTCCATGTCACTTGTGGCAGGGGGTCATGGTGGTCACTTTGCTTATGATAAGAGGGTCTGGAGTGGCTGACTACCGCCCCAGCAACTGGAGAGACACGGTGTCAATGCATCACCTCGGCAGAGGGCCAGGTAGTGCACTCTGTGTTGGCTTGTGCCATAGCTGCTTCCGTGTGCTTCAAGTCCATAAATTATTCTGGAGATAGGGCTTTCCTATGTGTCTCTGCCAAACTGAAATATAATCTGTAATATCATTTATGTCTTGTAGAGAATAACTGTCCATGAGTATTGATTTGGACAGCAGATGTTATATGTTGTGTTAATTTTTTGTCTTTTTTCATATCGTAGACCATTCTCATCTGTATCATCCTATTTATTATCCATCATTGGAGGTGTCACTCATGCTGTAAAGGTATGATTCTCATAGAAATCTTTCTTTGACGAGTATCCAAGCAGAATTGATAAGCTATTGATGTAGTCACGCGTGTGGACTCTATTCATTAATACTCTGCTGTTGATTGTAGCTTTTCCTGGTTGGTTTTGTTCATGTCACAGGATTACTGTACAGTGTTGTACTTGTGTATTTGTTTAATGGAGGACATGTAAACAACAAGAGCAGACTACTGGGTTCTACTACGTGTACTAGATTTATACTGATCATGTAGACATTGCAGCATATATTTTTCACTTACTTGGAAAATCATTTGCATGGTAGGTCCCAGAAAATAAACATCTGATCGGACATCACAGATTTAGAACCGTTTACTTGAAAATAACCTCAACTAAAGTTTTTATTAAGATTTTAAGTATCAAGATTTTA
Organism: Theodoxus fluviatilis; assembly: GCA_034096865.1. Taxonomy (NCBI): domain Eukaryota; kingdom Metazoa; phylum Mollusca; class Gastropoda; order Cycloneritida; family Neritidae; genus Theodoxus; species Theodoxus fluviatilis. The sequence continues at coordinate 7,299 of JAWQFJ010002760.1, read as the reverse complement.
AGTACATGGCATGGTGTATCGGTGTGAACTCATTATAGTGTATCAGTTATATGGGATAAGGATGAACATTTACCATTGTTGAGGGAAAATTGAAGTAAAGAAGTGGCCAGACTTTTGGCACACATATTCACAGAGCACAATAGAGGCTGCCTCCCTGTTGATGTGGCAGACAAGCACAAGGCTTTGAAGCCAGGGGTGCATTCAGGCTTCAACCCTGCAGGCACTGCGAAGCAGCAGCATGGTTGACACTCAACTACACTCGGCTGCAAATGACTCAACTGCAAAGCCTGAACGTTGTGTAGGTGAAATGCTGTTCTGTGCAGGCCTTCGAAGAGACTAGAGCACACCCCAAGTGTCCAGAAATGAGGGAAAGGCCTCCATTCTCTGAGTGAATCCGTCAAGAGGCAGGGTGCCGCCATGATTGTGTTACTGGAGCAGGCTCTGAAAGCTCTTTTACCACTGGTTCCAGCTGATGAGATGGGCGTTGAGCAGCAGCAACTATGCATGGAGAACTCTGATAAGTTTGCAGTTGATACATCCTGTCTGTTCATAGCAGAAAAGATTGTCCAGTTGTGAGGACTGGCCATAAGGGTTGTTTGCCACTGAATTTGATTGTTGTCAAGTTTGCTTGCTGCAAAGATGCAACCACCCACCACAAGCTTCATGAAGTGCAAAATATTCTAGAGCAGCCATGTTAAGCGAATTTGGCATGATCTTGCAAGTGTGGAAGAAATTTGCGCAAGGACATAATTATTCTTTTGGCTGGCTGGCTTTAAGTTGATATAAAGACATGGATCAGAATTTTAAGATTTTCAGTGAAATAGTTACTGCCAATGTGTAAAAATACAGAGCAGGCTTTGTACAATATATAAGGCTAATTACCTCATCATCTATAATTGCATGTGTACAGATGTCATTGCATGTGTACAGATGTCATTGCATGTGTACAGATGTCATTGCATGTGAACAGCTGAAATCCTTGTGTGCAGCTTTGTTTCCCTGTCATGGAACTTGTCTTTGTGGGTTGCAATCATGAAAACCTGAGTTTTGCAGAATGCTATTTAATGTTCAGAATCTGTTCAAAGTTTTCTTGAAATGAAAGTTGTCAAACTCCTGTGCATTGATTATATGTGCTGATGGCACCAGAATTGATGTTCTTTTTTCTTTTCTTCTTTTAGATAAGCACAACAAAAAGCTGTGAGCAAAGAGGTTATCACTATAAATGCAATGAGCTGTCTCCTTGCTATTTAAGTTTACATATTGCAAACGATGCAAGCTAAAGAAAAACCACTGTGCTTGATTTATCATTGAATTTCAATGTAGCAGATCACATGTTTGAAGGAAATGCTTGTACCATTGTACAACCTGCAGTTGACCATGATCAGGTACGTAGAATGAGGTAGGCTTGCCTATATGCAAAGGTGTTGAATGATTATTGTGTGGGCACACAAGGTGAGAACATTTTCGACAGTGACTTGCACAATAAAGTGTACACACACTCATCTCTTTGTCATGAATGGCAGTCAAGTATGTATGTGTGTGTGTGTGTGTGTGTGTGTAATTCAAAGATGAGTATATGCTTGCCTTTGATCGCAAGAGATGTCTGCAAAAAGAGTGCATTAGGCCTTTTATCATGGACATGGCTTTCATCAGCCTAGGCATGGCAGGTGAAATTCACAGACTTTCAGGCTTTCCCAGGTTTGATAACTCTGTGAAAATCATTTGCCCAAGCTCTCCTATTGTGTCCATTGCAAATGGTGGTTAATTTGAGTGGTAAGCTCATTCAGTGAATTTTTTTCAAAGTTTTTGGCAACCAGAGGGGGGTGTTATACACACTGTCAGAGTTAGAAAATTGTTCCTTACACATTTTTATTGAGGAGGAATCGTCTTGAGGCAGATATTATGGAGGATTTCATTGATAGAACAGATGAAAGCAGTGAAGTCAAATGATGATCAGTTGAGTGACCATGAAACTTTGATGAACCTTGGGTTAATGTTTACCACCCCGAGGACGATTCAAATGACATGCACCCTTTTCTGAAGCTGACTGGACCAAAGCACATGCCCTGGAAGAACTAATATTTTTCTTTCTGACTTTAGAACTGTTGACCTCAGTGCACAAGGGTCACAGCTGTATAGAAAACGTATGAAACTGTTTTGCAAGGTGCAGAACGGCTTGAAGTTGACTTTTTGGAATTCCTAAATTTACATTCTAATCTGCTAATTTGCATTAGTACGACGATATTTAAACCCCATCTTATGGAAATCAGATCATTATGTACCCTTTCCAAAGGTATAGGTTTATGAGACTGAAGGAAGTGTAAGCATGATTATTTTCGAGGCTAAGAAAGAGTCTAATTCTGGGGAACATAGTTCCATGATTTTGGCTACTTTAGCAAAAACTCCGCCAATGGATGGAGTTTACGGCCTATCAGCCTGTGCAGGTTATGCAAGGCCATTAAGCACGAAAATCACTTGAGACAATTTACAGTAAGCGCGAATCAAGTCTTGATGTCCCTATGTATTCGCCTCTGACGAATTGCAATTCCCAACCCATAGTCAAAGGTCTTGCATAACCTACAAAGGCTGATGGGCCATACCATTCATTCATTCATTGCAATGCCCATCTATTCAGATGCAGTCATAAACGGCTCTTATTGCCACAGGCTTCACGTACTTCAGTTGCTGCCTGGTCTCTTATATCGGTGACAAATGACTGCAAGGCCATTAATAACAAAAGCACTAGAACTAGTTAGGGAGACATGGTAGTCCAATCTTATCCTCAATCTACAGAGAGATGTCAGTGATGAGAAGTGACTGTAATGTCTCAAATTTAACCATTTCTTGCACATCCTGTGAAGATCACATCCACAATTAAGAAATACTTGGGTGGGGGGGGGGGGGGGGGGGGGGGGGGGGGGAAGGAATAAGAAGAAACAGTTCTGTTATGGTTGAGATGCAATTTACTGCATTAGATGCATCCATGATGGAGAGGTGGACACTGGTTACAGTGAGATGTCAATACAGGCACAGGTATAAACACTTCAGGACTGGCAAAACCCTTTCAAAACAAGATTTCTCCACACACACAGACATACACTAGGCATCCTACTGATTACACAGATGCAAAATAAAAAAGAATCGTCAATCACTGGGATTTCTAATTGTGACATGGAAACAGAAATGACTGTTAAAAATAGATAACTAGACAAAAGAAATACCTTGATCCACACACATTGACAATGTATGCATTTTGAACATGGACACAAAAGTGCAGCAGTAATTGCACGGCCATATCTGGCAGCAGGATTGACAGAATTGCATTATCATTCAGAAGGATCGGCTGTACTTCCATCTAAAAACATGTTAGAGACCAAGGATAGATCAAGCAAACTCCACAACGGTGTGACAGCAGGTTTCAGAATATCACAGAAAAAGTAATACATGTGTTCAGCAGAAAATGACTCCATTTACTTGATCCACAACTCTTTCTCTCCTGCCAGCTTTCCTGGTCCCCAAGATACAATGGTCTTAGAGGGAGATGGCTTTTCATGACAATCCATGTGCATAAAATGCCAGTGGATGGTTTCAATCACAACACATATCCTCAGTCATGCATTTCTTGGTCCAAGCTAGTCAGCTGAAGACCAGAGAGAAGAAAAAAAAGTGTGCTTCCTTATCACACGCTGTCTGGCTGCTGGGACATCTCTCCACATGCTCTCCAGGAACAGCATGGACACACGGCTGAGGCTCGGTCAACTCTCTCTCTCATGCAATGAGGCAAAAGAGCAATGTGCTTGAAGATGCTGTTGAGCTGACAGGACAGAGTGCCTCTATGACAGGAACTGTAGCCTAATGCCAATCACTTAAAAATGCTTACAAAATATTTCCAAATGCAATTCTTAGAATAGATTACACTCCCCTCACACAAACCAGAGCTTTTCACCTGATAATCTTGCACATCTAAAGCACGTATGTCAGTAAAAATTTCACATTTACATTCATACTGGCACTTCATCATACACCCATTTTACTAAAGACCTCCGGAAAACATAATTCAAAGAGAAATTGTCCCAAAAAGAAGTCAATATTCTTAAAAAATTCATCATAAATTTAACCTTATGACATGATTTGTGTAGACTTAATCATGACTAGGTTGATTTACAAAACGACTGATGAACAAATCAATCGATCATCAGCCTTGGCAAAAAATGCACACATTTTCCACAGGGGTAAGCAAGAACATCAAGTAATCCCTGAGATGTAGACACAGGGAACTAGTTCAAACGAGCCGAGAGAACAGAGCTACTGCTGAAGGCAGTCCGTGTACAGCAGGGGCGTAGGAGCGATGTCTGACCGGGAGCTTGCATCATTTCCGGGCCCTGCAGTCTCTCCACTTCACACAGACAATCTGAACATCATTCTGTGTGCGGGATTTCAGAATGGCACAGTGCAAATGCAAGGAACAAAAGGTGAACTGATCCGGACAGCTGAATAGTTGACTCCAAGTCTAGGACTAAGGGATTCAGGGTGGTACATGGCTGTTTGGGGTCCACTCCACCATGACACATAAGCCAGGATGCATCAGTCGGTGATTTTTTTCTTCCCCTCCTTTCCAGTGTAAAGAGTTGAATGGTGGGATCTGTCTTCACATGCAACACAGTAAAGTCACTCAAGTGTTGATGTCAAAGCTCAGAGTGCAATCCTCAGAAGGTCATGATTCTCAGCTCTGATTTGCTGGCACATAACCCCTTCCCTGCAGATCTTCAACTGAAGCCTATACGGTCCTGCAGTTTCACAGCCCACAGACATCTGCTGAGGTGTCCACCAACATGGCTGACTGCCCAACTCAGAGGCCAGCCAGTCTATAGTTTGCATGGTATTAAAAGATATTGGACAGCGACATTATGTTGATCTAAGACTGCATGCAAATGGTCTTTTTCCAGATATGGTTTATCACAGTAGAAGAAGATTTCATTATGCAGTGTAGCTGTACATATCTCAAACTTGACTTGTAAAGTCTAAATGCTGAATATCCTTTTCTTCCCTTTACAATGCTGTAACACAGGAAAAGAAACTTGTTATTGTAATTGTAATCATCAGATGTACATCATCAGCTCTCACAAGGAGACCATATGTATGACTGTTTTCCGCCCAAACAACGGTGTATCTCAGGAAAAGTAGCAGCCATGACAAAATGATAGTTCAGACGAAGTTCCTCAGCTTGAGATGCTTGAACAAAACAAAAACAATTGTGTGCTCACATCATGGACCAATGAATATACACAGGTGGAATCAAACAACTCCCCTCTCAATGCCCAAAAATCTTTAAGATTTTTCCAATTTCTTTACACTCTGCAATAACACCCAGACAGTGGAGGTCAGCATATCAAGACACCAATAATCTTGAACTAGAACTATAGCCGTACGAACACCTTTCGGGATCCTCTTTCAAAGATCATCATGCGATGTTGACCAGCTCTTGGTCCACCCCTCTCAGCACACAAAGTTTCTTTCCACTGGTTTTCCATATGCAGTCTGCCCAAAAGGACCAGCTTAGCTGAGAGTTGCCCTTTCCTGACAGACCTGCAGCACATCTGTCCTCTAGTCGTAGATCTGCTGGAAACCTGTTTTTGGTGAGGCCTCAGCAGCGGGTTTTTCTGCACCTGCACCCAAAAAGAGCTCTGTTAGACAACAGGATAAAGGCAAAGGTGCTAGGTTTTATGCTGTATTCTCATTTTCATTTCAATGTAATCTCATTTCCCTAAGGAGCATGCAAACCAATCTCCTGAGGATATGCTAAGGTTAACTTGAACTACTTTCTAGCTCAGCCCTCACCGATTCCTGGGTAGAAAGACAAGGTATCATGATGAAAGACAAGCTGAGGATAAAACTGACTTTCTCATTTATAACAATGGTTACTAATATGAATGTATTGAATGAATGAATGAAATGTATGGCCTATCAGCATTTTTAGTCTATGTAAGGCCAATGACCAAAAAAATGAAGATATGGTTAGAGAAAAAGCAAGTTTTCATTTCCCTAGTTTAGTTGTTTTCCCTTTACAAATTGCATAGGGAGATGCTGTGGGACTATTTGCATTTGTACCCAAACTCACTGGGGATGTAACAAAGTGGGAAAAAAATGAAGTCTGTTAGAAATAAGAGTAAAGATGAAATATGCACTCAGAGAAAGTCTGGCATTGCAAGCATTGATTCTTCCTTCTCAGACAGACAGACGGGAGGGTGGGAGTGTGTGTGTGTGTGTGTGAGTGAGTGAGAGAGGGGGGGGAGGGAGAGAGAGGGGATGGGTGGGTTAAGAGAGAGAGGGGGAGAGAGAGAAAGAGAGAGAGAGAGGCAGTGAGACAGAGAGAGAGAGAGAGAGAGAGAGAGACAGAGACAGACAGCAGAGAAAGAGAGAGAAAGAGAGAGAGAGACAGAGACAGACAGTGACACAGACACACAGAGAGACGCAGACACACAGAGAGAGAGAGAGAGAGAGAGAGAGAGAGAGAGATGGGCAGGCAGAGAGAGAGAGAGATAGGGTGAGAGAGACGGGCAGAGAGAGAGAGAGAGAGAAAGAGAGAGAAAGAGAGAGAGACAGAGAGAGACAGAGAGAGAGAGAGCGAGACAGAGAAAGAGACACACAGAGAGAGACACAGAGACACGGGCAGAGAGAGAGAGAGAGAGAGAGAGAGAGAGAGAGACAGGCAGCAGACAGACAGCAGACAGACAGCACAGAGAGAGAGAGAGAGAGAGAGAGAGAGAGAGAGAGAGAGAGAGAGAGAGACAGCACAGAGAGAGAGAGAGAGAGAGAGAGAGAGAGAGAGACACGAGCAGAGAGAGAGAGAGAGAGAGAGAGAGAGAGAGAGAGAGAGAGAGAGACAGGCAGCAGACAGACAGCACAGAGAGAGAGAGAGAGAGAGAGAGAGAGAGAGAGAGACAGGCAGCAGACAGACAGCAGACAGACACAGGGTTCGTACAGGTCATGGAAAACCTGGAAAGTCATGGAATTTGATTTTTCATTTTCCAGGCCTGGAAAGTCATGGAATTTCAACTTAGGTCATGGAAAGTCATGGAATTTAAGAAAGAAAAAAAGACGTTTTCTAGGCTGTGCTTCGCGCGATACTCTCAATCTAATTTTAAACGCTGAGCACGTCAGGAAAACGTGCCCTTGCATCCCATTGGTTAATTCTGAAGGCTCGTGTGCCTTCTGCTTCCTGATTGGTTCTTTGGCTAGGTGACCTCGTTTTATTTCCACGCCGGTCCGGTCAGTTGGTTCAAACGAGGACAGAGTGAA
>JAWQFJ010002759.1:147104-158185 GCA_034096865.1 Theodoxus fluviatilis | reverse complement strand
AAAAAACTGTGTCTATTTAAAGGAAACTTGTAATGAAATGTTTTCTTCAGGAATCAGCGGAAGTTACAATAGCATCGGTTAACTGACCGATTGTTTGATTCATATCACACACTTCACCAGCCATTATAGTTTCCACAGATGGAAACTTCTCGAGCAAATTAGACAAGTACACATGAGAAAAGTCACTATCCCAGACGATTTTAGTTCTAGTATTTAAAGTAGTAGTTCTTGAAAATGAACTAATATCCTGAGTGACCAATTCCAACTCAAGGCACAAGTGTGGAGATAGAATAGTGTTCTCGACTTTGAATGTATGACACAATGGAATAATGTCCTCTGAGACAATGAAATTATCAATAACACTGCTTCCATTGTGGGCAACAAACGTGCACTTTGATCAGTTTTGTTGATCAATGTCGCGACCTAGCCTGATAGGTAGGACCTAAACCTCTCACACAGAGGGAGTCAGGAACTCAATGATTAAATATTTAACAAACGAAGACTTTATTACTCTTTGAAAATGTGAAATGATGTAGATGGAGGTGATGGTGAATGATCTGCTGGGCGCCACGCTGCCGCTGCACAGAGAAAGTTAGGGATGATGATGATGATGATGATGATGATGATGATGATGATGATGATGATGATGATGATGATGATGATGATGATGATGATGATGATGATGATGATGATGATGATGATGATGATGATGATGATAAATGATTGATGACCAATGATTGATGAAAACAAGCGATGACTGTCATGAAGCAATTCAACACAAATGCAAAATTACGTACACATGGCTTTGGCAACAACACACATATGGCCACGCACACATGTGAAAATGCAAACACAATCAAAACAAAATCGTAACGTTTATCAATAGGATGTCAAAGAGACTAACCTGTACGTCAATACCACATGTATGGCTTTAAAGGTAAGTGTAAATGCACTCCACGAGAAGGTGTATCTATTCTGTTCTCGAGCTAATAAACTTTTTGGCAAATAGAAAGAATGCGTAGTTTACTTCCCTTTAACCCACCGAGGTGTGGTAGAACGACTTGATCAGTTGATGTTCGATCTGATGACGCGATGACGACGGAATGAGGGCGGCGATGAATGATCTCCCCTTCCTAACCCCGTACTGCAGGCGTTGAGCAGTAAACGTAGACGGGCCAGGCAGAAGAGCGGAACAGACGATAAACACCTCCCCTCCCTCAGCCCCTTTCTGCGAACAGCAAGCATAAACTGTTGAAGGGGGAAAGAGGACGATGACGAGACGCTGGCGACGAACGCTGATGACGATGATGAATTTCCCTCCTTCAACCCCTTTCTGCAAACGGCGGGCAGAACTCATGAAGGGGGAAGGAGGAAGGTGACGTAGACAGTGGCGATGAAAGCCGATGATCTCCCCTGATCTGGTGCGCTGAGGGCGACGAGCAGCAAGCGCCGTCAGGGAAGCGATGACGTTGGTTAGTGATGGCGATGAAGGCGACGAAGACAGCCGATGACAGGTAGCGGGGACCTCGGACGACGATTACGCCCTCGTAGTGAAGCTCCACCCAAGAACCCCTCTGTCCTGCTCCCACGGACGATGGCCGTCTCAGCCATTAGGTGAAAGAAAAATACCACCCAGGCCTAATGGCCGGAATTAGAATGCATGGCATACAACATGGCATACAACGTGGCATACAACATGGCATACACAAAAGTCAAGCAACAATATTCACACAAGAAAAACTAGCTAAGGTGTGTGAGCCAGATTCTACATTGTTGTCACTAGCGGGTCACAGGCACCTTAATCATTTGCAAGAAACCACGAGGCATTTAGCTCTCAACAAGAATAAACATTCAAGACAAAAGCAAGCTTATTTCGAACCCTGAAATGACGCGAATGAAGTGAGAATGGGAATGAGAGAAAATGAATGAAAATTAAAAGAACTGTGCTAAATCTCTGTTGCCTATTCCTACCTTCCCACCCGACTTTCCCCCGCACAAAACAGAGGACAAAACAACGTGGTCAAAAATACACAAAAGACATTTACACACACCAAATACTTACATGGAAGAACCAGGTTCATGCAGTGTTATATAATAGGCAAGCGGTAACACTTTAGAGCGAAAAGTTTTCATAAACCTTTGATCGAGTGTCTTCAGAATTGTTATAATCTGCGCTGTCGAATGGTCTTAGATTGCTCTCTCAAGTTTTATTCGAAGTTTCCCACCCCTCAACCCCCAATGAGATTGACATTGCACAAAGTATTCCAAATTGACTTGGTCCTACAGTTGAAGTCTGCAAGCGCGGTTCGATCGACTTTGTAAAAAAGAGTCTGTTGTGAGGTTTCTGGAATAAGCTGGAATGTCCTGGCGCTTTCGAGTTCTTACTTCAGTCTCCTTGCACTTGTCGTTGCTTAGTTACGTGACGTAGTCAAGATTAATTCGTTTTTCGAAATGTCACATGACGTCGTTCCAGCTTCTTCGACGACAATGAAGCGCATTCGTGTTGTTCTCGAAGGTTCTAGAAGCCTGTGAAGAGTGCATATGTATGTAGGGCGCCAGTGTGGGCGCCTGAAGAGAACACAACGAAGAGACGAGTGAGGGCCGAGCCGTAACAGCGATTTTGTCCTCGCGGGATCGAGCCCCGAGAGTGGAGTGTGTCTATGGTAATAGTGATTTGGGATTTTGTCGCTGTGTGTAGACCAGTGCGTGAGTAACGTTTTTGAAAACGACCTCTGGATTTTGTTGACTTCAACTTCCCGGCTCAAGCTAGGAGAACCCCCGTACAGACAGGGCTTTACGTGCAAGCTAGGAGAACCCCTGTACAGACAGGACTTTACGTGCAAGCTAGGAGAGCCCCATGAACAGACAGAACTTTACGTGCAGGCTAGGAGAGCCTCATGTACAGACAGGACTTTCCGGTGCAAGCTAGGAGAACCCCCGTACAGACAGGGCTTCTCGGCTCAAGCTAGGAGAACCCCCGTACAGACAGGGCTTCTCGGCTCAAGCTAGGAGAACCCCCGTACAGACAGGGCTTCTCGGCTCAAGCTAGGAGAACCCCCGTACAGACAGGGCTTCTCGGCTCAAGCTAGGAGAACCCCGTACAGACAGGAGTTCCCGGCTCAAGCTAGGAGAACCCCCGTACAGACAGGGCTTCCCGGCTCAAGCTAGGAGAACCCCCGTACAGACATGACTTCCCGGTGCAAGCTAGGAGAACCCCCGTACAGGCATGACTTCCCGGTGCAAACTAGGAGAACCCTCGTGCAGACAGGGCTTCCCGGCTCAAGCTAGGAGAACCCCCGTACAGACAGGACTTCCCGGTGCAAGCTAGGAGAACCCCCGTACAGACAGGGCCGTACAGACAGGACTTCCCGGCTCAAGCTAGGAGAACCCCCGTACAGACAGGACTTCCCGGCTCAAGCTAGGAGAACCCCCGTACAGACAGGACTTCCCGGCTCAAGCTAGGAGAACCCCCGTACAGACAGGGCCGTACAGACAGGACTTCCCGGCTCAAGCTAGGAGAACCCCCGTACAGACAGGACTTCCCGGCTCAAGCTATGAGAAACCCCGTACAGATAGGGCTTCCCGGCTCAAGCTAGGAGAAACCCCGTACAGACAGGACTTCCCGGCTCAAGCTATGAGAAACCCCGTACAGATAGGGCTTCCCGGCTCAAGCTAGGAGAAACCCCGTACAGACAGGGCTTTACGAAGGAGACAAGTCGCAACAAGTCCCATGAAGCCAATACGAATAAATTAGTCCTCTAGAGGTTGAGCTCCAAGGGAAGAAAATCGAGGGTGGGTGGGGGGGTGGGGGTGGGGGTGGGGGGGTGGGGGGAAGTCCCTTGTTCAAGCTAACTCTCCTTGACGGACTAAAAGCAGAGCGCTTCCAGGAAGAAATAAAGTAAAAGCGGAACACTTTCTTACGCTCCTTCGCTCAAGACTTCCAAGTCAACATGGCGTAGATCACACGAATTACCCTAGCGCCTTGCTTTCTTTCACCCAATCAGTGCAGTGTCAAATCAAACGAAGATGAAAAAGACCAGTGGGCGTGTAAACCCCGAGGAGAAAAGTGATGATAGTGCTCTGGCGGTTGTAAAACCCAGGGTGGAATTAGTTTTCAAAGATTACACCTTGTCTGGTACGAGCAGATCGTTTTCAACTCGCTGCCGACCGTCCGCCCGAGTCATCCAAGAACTCAAAGAACGAGCGGATCTCGCTGTGACGAGGTGAAAGACTTGAGGTGGAGGGAGGGAGGGAGAGAGGGAGGGGTGAAGAGGAAAGAAGAAGAGAGAAAAGAAGGGAAGGGGCCGTAGGAAAAATGTCTTGAGGGATCTTCTTTCTTCGATCGGTGCGAGGGGCTGCAAAAGGCAATATTAGTCTTATCAGCCAGCACGCTCGATTTGCGCGGCCTGTTTGCGGTTCTAGCGCCGCTCGGACTGACGAGAACTGAGGAGAAGTTTATCTTCCCGCCACCAGAGCGAGCCAGCGCGCCAAAGAGCTGCAGATTCCTATCCTTCCGCCCTCCCTACCAGCCAGTGGCCGAGCGCGCTGTTTGGGCGCGATAACTGCCAGCCAATTCTCGCCGGGTGCCGCGAGATGTGATCCTCGATGGGGGCTAAGCGGCGTGGGGAGAAGTCATTGTGAGTAATCGTGACAGAAATTAATTTCAGAAGGAGCTAAGGAGCTGCGGGAGCGATCCTGATTGAAATTTGACAGTTCCTGACAGTCATCTTACTCTCAGCGCTCGCCCCGTCCGACCCCACTGTCGAGTTAGCGCCTTTGGGCTGGGACAGAGATTGCCATGCCGGGACTCTCAGGGAAGGCGATGACGCCCCTCACGGTTCTCTCCCATCCTATCAGCGTGCCTCACTCCTCTCGCCAGACGTGAAGACAGAGCGATGTTTCGGACCGAGGGTTGCTCCCCTCCAGCTTCCTGTCTGCGCTATGGCGGCGGAATACAGGTTTGCGCATGCACAGTTGACGTGTCATGGGTGGAGCAGCAGGAAGGTCAACCAGCCATGGCGTGAACGATGTGTCGCTGTCCGGTCGAGTCTAGATTTTTGAAAAAGCTGTCGAGAACATTCGTGGTTTGACTGAGAGGGGAATAGATCGTTGTGGTCGAGTGGTGATGCTGCGTTCAGTTCACCAGAAACCCGCCTCGAAAATAAGCAATAAAGCGAGTGAAAGAAGCAATGATTGGACTTTTTTCGCATGAGAAATCGATGACGATTTGGGTTGTTCTGATTAAATGTACCTACGCTGGACTGTCGTTTTACAATTGGCAGAGGTGCTACTCCCTTGGAGCACAAACATCTTGCGAACAATGTCATTCCAAGTCATGTAATTGAGCATTCCTCAACAGTATGCATGACACATAATTTAGCGGTATAAATGTATTTTGATACACAAATTGTCACCACGCATTTATCATTTTCAAGAGAGTTGCCTGCAGATTTAGGCTGACAGAGATGCACGGGGATTCAAGAAAGTGGCTTGCTACGAAGCTCTTCAGTGTCGTATGACCATGATAAGAGCAGCATATCCAGAGTAATCCAATTCAGAAGTAAAGATAAACGTAAGGGTAAGTTTTATATAGCGATTTATTACCCATAGCTGGGTCTCGAACCGCTTTACACTTTACTCCCTGATCACTGGGCCATGTAATCAGTGCTTCACTGACACCTGACGACAAATACAGTGCAACAAGAGAAGGGTGACCAATGAAATCTGGCGATGCCCAGTGGCCTTCAGGCCTGAAGAAGGAGCTAAGTCTCCGAAAGCTTGCCCCTGCAACGTCGCAACGCCAGATTTCATTGGTTACCCTTCTCTTGTGGTTCTAGATTATAGTCTGACACCCCCCTCACCTCTTTGTTTGACAAACACAGTGACAGACAGATAGGACGTGCACAGTCAGGTAACAGCATCTCCACTCCCTGGGTAGTATTCCAACCCGATGCTGGCTCATGGCTGCATACTAAATTTCACCGCACAACTGATTATCGTCGCTGCCCTTATACCGGTACACGGTGATACTCCTGAGTGAGGAGATGCAACTCTGAGAACCGGACTAATTCGGACGCCGCACCTACAAATGTTCGAGACGGGTATCCAAAGAACAGCAGGTGATAGATGCAACGACTTGTCCTACTGTAGACGGACCACACATACGATTCCCAACAAAGGGCATCGTCCTTCCATCGCAGAACCAAGACGAGGCAGTAGCAGGCAGGGACGTTGTCTTGTAAGACACTGCCAGTAAACTGGGACATTCACGCGAGCTGTAGTGTCTGGTGTGGCTGTTTAATCAACACTGGAAATAAAAAACATGCTAGAGTAACCTCTATGAGGCGCAAAGCCGGGGCAAAGTAAGTTGGAGATCCTGGGCTGTCCAATAGTCAGGATCCTCCCTTCGGGCGCTAACCGAAAGGTCGCGGGTTCAGTCCCCGCCTGTGGTCCTACATTTTTCTTGTCTGTCCCACGCAGGGTTTCGGCTCTGTATGTTGAACGGGATCCTCCTCTCGGTCCAGCTGGCGGAATGGAAAGCGATGCGAAACACGTGAAGCAAAACGTCTGGCATCTGATAAAGAAACATACACATTGCACTCAACAAAGAAAAATAATAAGCCACTCACGAAATAACTTTCGCATGGCTAATGCCCGGCTTTTTCGGCGCTCTGACTCATACTGAAGCAACTAGGTGTTCGTCTAAATACCAGTGAGATGAACTGACGACGAGTGACTGAATGAGGGAGTTGTAGACTGCCGCAGGACGTGCCTCCTCCTGTCTCTGTTGACTGTTGGCTTGGTGGCCGCGATGTGGATGCCTTAATCCCTCTGCGGAACCAGTTCGCCTGGTATCTGCTCCGGAAACAGGCCGTAGGATCTCCCGAAAAGGTGTGGAACTGACCACTCTGTCACCTTTGGGAGATGTACGCTTCAAGTTAGGCATACTCCCCAAAGAAGGACAAAAAGATTGGTTGACTTTGCCGATATCATCGTTACAGAATATTGTCAAAGCAAACGAAAAAACGCAGAAAAATGTCCCTGAACTATATGGAAAAACAGTTTTAAATTACGGTTTGTCATGCTGAGAAAGACAGAGAGAAAAAATACAATGAAGGGGATAAAGTAAAATAATGCGACAAAACGAGTGTGATAAGCAACGGGGTCATATAAACCAACACAGTATGCATTGTAACTTTCCACTTCTTTCAACCTCTATGAACAGAGGTGGGTGACGTCTAGAGGGAGAAAATTATAAATTCAATAGAATTTGGTTCGGTGTTGGCAGATAATAGCGTTGACAAACGGTCAAATGCCAGAAATCGAAACAGATGCAGTGAAAAGTCTACATACTACACGTAGTTTTGAAGGAGGGCCAAACATTCGATTAAAAATAGATGGGATGATGATTGGAGTTTAATAGCGTAACAGCCTCTGTAGGTCATGTCGGGCCATTGGATGATGATTGGAGTTTAATCCCTCCAGGTTTACTGGAGGTCCTACAGACTTTATCCCTCCAGGTTTACTGGAGGTCCTACAGACTTTATCCCTCCAGGTTTACTGGAGGTCCTACAGACTTTATCTGTCTGTGTGTGTGTCTGTCTGTCCCGACTCCACGGCCTATATCTCAAAAACTACTGGACGGATTTCCTTGAGATTTTGCACACTGACTGGAAGTTAGGTCCCATTCAATATTATCAAATTTTCAGAATCGAGGTTTGAAAAGAAAGTGACTTTTTTACATTTTGGTGTTTCAATGAAAACGATTCAACAGACTCCATTTTGCAAAATCTGTGACGTGATCATTTGACGTCGAATAACGTGACGTCATTTGCGAGGAGATTTTTGAAGGAGGGTGAATAGAATAGAATAGAATAGAATTCTTCGGCTTGCTTAGGCGTCCAGGGCCTATCGCCGATTCTGGTAGTTCTCTGGCTGTATTTTTATTGTTCTTGGCCCGTATTCACGACGGCGATTTATCTTTTTAACACTCGATTTATCTCCTATCCCCGATTTATCTTGACTTCGGTTTAAATTCTCCTATTCATGACGGCGATTTAGCCCTAAACTCGCGTCAAAGCAGAGTGTTAAACTATTCTCCCGAAGTCGGCAAGATAAATAGATAAACCGGGGTTATCGAGAGAGGCAAGATGGCAGCGATTGTGCTTAAGAAACGAATTCATGACAATCTGTTAAGGAAAAACCGAGTATTCCGAGACCGAAGGCACCCGTTAGAAGTATTTAATGATGAAGAGGTGTTCAGAAAGTTTCGATTCCATCGAAAGGAAATCTTGGCCATCACCGACGAGATCCATAAAGAAATCAGTCGAACCCAGAATTATTCAAAGGCACAGCAACCGAAAGAATGACGTCGTCAGGCACTTATGACGCTATCACGCATTTTGCACGTGTTAACTCTACACATTCTTTCATAGACAATCTACACTCACAAACACAAGTAATCATACACGTTCTTTGCTACATGAACAAAGTTACAAACCACCTCCACATTCTTCCACGTTCGCAAGCACGTCTACTTCACATTCTTCCTCAACACCAGCCTCACGCCCGTCCTGCAAGTCCTTCTTGCGCTTAGATTTTATGTAAGCGGCGCATTTCAGGACCAACACACTCATTTCGGTTTCACTGAAGTTTTTTGCCCTTGCCTTTCTCTCTTTTTTCTTGCTAGCCATTTTTTTCTATCTACTCCACGTATTTAGATATAGATCAGTGTCTACGCGAAGAAAACACAACGTAACCACGGTAACCACACACGGTGTGTGCGTGAATCACTGAATGAGTACGAATGCACATGTCTGGGTTGAACATCTATAATACACTTCCTCCTCTGTGTGACTGTGTGAGTGTTAATTCAGCGTCTATGACATGCCAAAGGAAAGCAAAACATGTCATAATAGGAGCTTCCTGAACCTATCCATCATGTTTAAAATATATGGTTGATTGTTCCTGGGCCGATAGCTTAGAAGTGGATTTACATGCTTTACAAACACTCCGTCATAGCAATTCTCTAATGGCTCAGCTGGTAGAGCGTTCGACTCTTGGTCATGCATGACCAGGTTTGATTCTGCGCTGAAACTTTTTTTTCTTCTCTTTTTTCGAGAGGTTGTGGTTTTTTTGTGTTTTTATGTGTGTGTGTGTTTTCCCCCTCTTTTCTCGAGAGGTTGCGGGTTCGAACCCGATCTTTTCTTAAATGCCAAAACCTGGAGGTTCAGCGCCAGCGGTTTTTATTAGTCTGTCTGTGTGTGTGTCTGTCTGTCCCGTCTCCACGGCCTATATCTCAAAAACTACTGGACGGATTTCCTTGAGATTTTGCACACTGACTGGAAGTTAGGTCCCATTCAATATTATCAAATTTTCAGAATCGAGGTTTGAAAAGAAAGTGACTTTTTTACATTTTGGTGTTTCAATGAAAACGATTCAACAGACTCCATTTTGCAAAATCTGTGACGTGATCATTTGACGTCGAATAACGTGACGTCATTTGCGAGGAGATTTTTGAAGGAGGGTGAATAGAATAGAATAGAATAGAATTCTTCGGCTTGCTTAGGCGTCCAGGGCCTATCGCCGATTCTGGTAGTTCTCTGGCTGTATTTTTATTGTTCTTGGCCCGTATTCACGACGGCGATTTATCTTTTTAACACTCGATTTATCTCCTATCCCCGATTTATCTTGACTTCGGTTTAAATTCTCCTATTCATGACGGCGATTTAGCCCTAAACTCGCGTCAAAGCAGAGTGTTAAACTATTCTCCCGAAGTCGGCAAGATAAATAGATAAACCGGGGTTATCGAGAGAGGCAAGATGGCAGCGATTGTGCTTAAGAAACGAATTCATGACAATCTGTTAAGGAAAAACCGAGTATTCCGAGACCGAAGGCACCCGTTAGAAGTATTTAATGATGAAGAGGTGTTCAGAAAGTTTCGATTCCATCGAAAGGAAATCTTGGCCATCACCGACGAGATCCATAAAGAAATCAGTCGAACCCAGAATTATTCAAAGGCACAGCAACCGAAAGAATGACGTCGTCAGGCACTTATGACGCTATCACGCATTTTGCACGTGTTAACTCTACACATTCTTTCATAGACAATCTACACTCACAAACACAAGTAATCATACACGTTCTTTGCTACATGAACAAAGTTACAAACCACCTCCACATTCTTCCACGTTCGCAAGCACGTCTACTTCACATTCTTCCTCAACACCAGCCTCACGCCCGTCCTGCAAGTCCTTCTTGCGCTTAGATTTTATGTAAGCGGCGCATTTCAGGACCAACACACTCATTTCGGTTTCACTGAAGTTTTTTGCCCTTGCCTTTCTCTCTTTTTTCTTGCTAGCCATTTTTTTCTATCTACTCCACGTATTTAGATATAGATCAGTGTCTACGCGAAGAAAACACAACGTAACCACGGTAACCACATACGGTGTGTGCGTGAATCACTGAATGAGTACGAATGCACATGTCTGGGTTGAACATCTATAATACACTTCCTCCTCTGTGTGACTGTGTGAGTGTTAATTCAGCGTCTATGACATGCCAAAGGAAAGCAAAGCATGTCATAATAGGAGCTTCCTGAACCTATCCATCATGTTTAAAATATATGGTTGATTGTTCCTGGGCCGATAGCTTAGAAATGGATTTACATGCTTTACAAACACTCCGTCATAGCAATTCTCTAATGGCTCAGCTGGTAGAGCGTTCGACTCTTGGTCATGCATGACCAGGTTTGATTCTGCGCTGAAACTTTTTTTTTCTTCTCTTTTTTCGAGAGGTTGTGGTTTTGTTGTGTTTTTATGTGTGTTTTCCCCCTCTTTTCTCGAGAGGTTGCGGGTTCGAACCCAATCTTTTCTTAAATGCCAAAACCTGGAGGTTCAGCGCCAGCGGTTTTTATTAGTCTGTCTGTGTGTGTGTCTGTCTGTCCCGTCTCCACGGCCTATATCTCAAAAACTACTGGACGGATTTCCTTGAGATTTTGCACACTGACTGGAAGTTAGGTCCCATTCAATATTATCAAATTTTCAGAATCGAGGTTTGAAAAGAAAGTGACTTTTTTACAT
>JAWQFJ010002759.1:127104-137104 GCA_034096865.1 Theodoxus fluviatilis | reverse complement strand
GTGTGTGTGTGTGTGTGTGTGTGTGTGTGTGTGTGTGTGTGTGTGTGTGTGTGTGTGTGTGTGTGATGTGTGTGTGTGTGGGTGGGGTGGGGTGGGGTGGGGTACATATATGCTTTTCGAGGTGCAGCGTGGGCAAGCGATTGGTGCTCACAGTTGGAGACCTGGGGATTGGGGTTCAAACCGCAGCTGAAGTACTCGGCGTCTTTCAAGGCCCGGGTTTCCGCACGGAGAGGCAACAAAAGGTGAAAATCTCCAAAATCGTATCCACAACGAAGAAACGAATCGAAATAAACATCGTTTGGTCGTCCTCACTGCCGGTGTCGCGGACTGGATGTGGTTGCGGACTAGATGTGGTACCTATTAATAGTCATGCGGGATTTCCTCGGCTCCGCCAATCACGGAGACGATAACGACTCTACTTACGCCTAGCTCTTTTCCCACATTTAGTAGAATTTCGTACTTTTCTATTCGCTTTGGAGAGTGTCATATCTGGATGAAAAATAAGTAGATTACGAAAGAAACGTTTTAGGACGAGTAGTGTCACATTTTCTGTCAGTTACGAGCTCGAAGGTAGCCTTCAAGTTGTTTGCCACTACATCAAAATGCAAATTTAATGGTACTGTGCGCACTATAGATGCGACCCTTGTGCACTCGCTCTCTATAGTTGTACCGTGAAACTGAGATATTGGACCGTTGTGTTTATTTTACGATTTTATGGAATCAGTGAAGTAATAGATGAAGCCCTCTGGCTCTGGTCAAAAATCTTTCAAGGTACACATGGAGATTTGCTAACTTGGTCGATGTTTCGAGTCGTATGTTGTTACGTGTTCAGCCTTTAGAATTACTAGGTATAACACTACCTGTGAAAGTGTTCGAAGTTGCTCATTAAGACAAATTGTCACACTAGTCTAGCGAACACTGAGAGCGCAACCATCCTCAAGAAAGCCACACGTTTTATTCCATGAAATGTATATTTAATAAAGCAGGATTTTCGGCTATCCAGGTCTGACGCTACGAAGTTAGGTTCATTCTATTGGCTGATAGCGATTTCTGAGTGCTGATGTCTTCAATAGTTCGACGTCATCAACTTCATGATTAAACTGATTTGCAGTAAAATGTATTGTTGTGGTCGTAATTCCAAAACGAGACACCATATTGCCTCCAAAATACATTGGATTCTTATTTGGGAGAATTCCTGATCTTCCACCAATTTTCATTAGGATCCGTTTTAATCGTTTTGAGTTATTTTGCTGAATAACTAATTAACTAACAAACCTAGGGTTTAAAAAAAAGTATTGACATAAAAACATCTTACTACGAAACCTGAAGTCATCTTGTAGTTATCTTTCCAATGACACATACTATATATAACTTATATATATATATATATATATATATATATATATATATATATATATATATATATATATATATATATATATATATATATATTTTAGCAACACAATTACAGATTCCTTGATATATTTCATAGAAGATGAGGAAAAACAAATTGCAGCATGATTATGCAGTTACTTCTTGTAATCTGTGTATACTAGCAATGTATCATCATGTTATGTATAGTGGAATTTACTAATGGTTTGCTTAAAATTCTTTATTCATAAAATTGCTGAAATGTCAGCTCCAAATTCCTATTGGCCCCTTGACAGAAACATTTTTATCATCAGTATAGTAGTCACACACACACACACACACACACGCACGCACACACACACACACACACACACACACACACACACACACACACACACACACACACACACACATGCACAAGTGTGTGCACACGTGCACACACACAGACACACACACACATACAGAGGAAAGCACAGTCACATTCAGACACACTACTATGCACACACAGTAACATACTCAGAAGCATGCATACATAAGAGCATGCAATTTTGCACATGCACACATGCAGCTAATGAACACACTCATGAAAGCATGCACAATATTGCTCACTTGCTGACATGACATGGATACAATCAAATAAATATTACTTATCACTGCATATACTCCTAATCTATTGTGTGTTTGGTGGGATTTAAAAGAGAATGCAGATTAGTGTACAGCATCAAAATAATAAGTTCCTTTTATAACTCTGATGATGCAACAAAAAGGATGCCTTGAGTGGAACTGACTGGTCCACAGTGGATGTCTTGGCAGAATCCATCTTACATTCCCTTTTTGTCCAAGTGTTCTTTTCACTTTGCCTCTTGTATTTTTAATTCTGCATAGTTTCAGTTTTTTCATCCTGTGCTTTACTTGTCTCCCCATGAGTTGACCGAAGTAGCACACAGGTAAGAACAAGCAACATCCATGCCACCTCAGCATTCCTATGGAAGTCATTTAACTGTCATCCCTTGGGTGTGGCTTTCTTGAAATTGCACTGTTCCCTGTCTTTATCTCTTTGTTGTTATCAATGAATGAAGCAGCATATTTATCATTGCAAATGTAAGGCAGCATTATCACACTGCACAAAAAAACTCCAACATGCTGATGGAAAAAGACATGACAACCAGAATGTGCTTATTACACATCCAAAGGACTTTATTAATGAATAACATTGACCAAAACTGTATGCTTGAATAAGCAATACATAATTTGTTATTCCCCACAACATAAGCATTATCAGCAACATAGCAAGCTTTCAGTGCAGCACAAACACCACCAACATTCAGGAGCTACAGCAGCAGCAATATCAGCATTACCATCAGCACAACTATCATTATCACGGTTGTTACATCCCTCATCAACATGATTTATGATAGGTCACATATTAATAATCACCATTATCATAAGTATCCTCACCAACATTCATTGTCATTAAAGCAAACATCATTAATCACATTTGGCATTAACCATGGCAAGTCACACATTTGTCATCTTAAGTAGCCTCACCACAATCACACCAAGGCAACACCAACAGCAACATCATTATTCTTGTTATATTCAACATCATCACTATATTTACTACATGTCTGCATCATTGGGACCACCACCATCATTATCACACCCACCACCATCACCAGTCTATCTCACAGATATTAAGGCAAACAAAACAAGTCACACATTTGTCATCATTAATATTTACAGCATCACCATATTCATCCTATGAAAAAGGACCCAGATTTATTTTTGTCTTCATCTTCATCACCATCACCATAGCATCACCATCATTACATCGCGAACTGATACCGACATTCTCAAACCCAATGAAGTAGTGGAAAAGGGATCTATTGATTGATTGAAAGAGGGAACAACACACTCTTGGGTAACAAGAAACAAGAATTTTTGTACTGTCTCTCTACACATCTGTAAGTGTATTTTTTAAGCCCAATAGACTGAAAGTAAAACAAAGTTGTTATAGATCAAGATTTCTGGTTAAGTGCATGTGCATGCTAAAACACTCTAGAAGCATGTACTATTGTAAACAACTATCTCCAAATAGTAAGTTTCTGCACTTACATGTGTCTAGACAGACAGTACAAAAATTCTTGTTTCTTGTTACCCAAGAGTGTGTTATGAATTAGCACAGCTGGTTTACAGTGAAACAAAGATGATTTGAATACGTAAGAGTTTGGGAAAACAACATGCTTCCAGGTTCGCGGATTCCGGGGATTCCGTGAAAAATGCAGCCATATCTATAATATCGCAGTCAGCAGCCACCTTCGAGCTCGTAACTGACAGAAAATGTGACACTACTCGTCCTAAAACGTTTCTTTCGTAATCTACTTATTTTTCATCCAGATATGACACTCTCCAAAGCGAATAGAAAAGTACGAAATTCTACTAAATGTGGGAAAAGAGCTAGGCGTAAGTAGAGTCGTTATCGTCTCCGTGATTGGCGGAGCCGAGGAAATCCCGCATGACTATTAATAGGTACCACATCTAGTCCGCAACCACATCCAGTCCGCGACACCGGCAACCATCATCCACGACTGGAACCAGTGGTACAGGCCGATCGGCGATGCGACAGTCCTTGAAGCGTGAGTAGTCTTGGAGACGGACTGGTTCTGAAACGCAGATTGCACTGTTGTGGTGTGCGGTACGGAATTCCGAAATGAAGACCGCTAGTTGTAGTTGACGCCATCTTCTACTGTACACAAACATTCTTTACTGATGGTCTCGTGTTTTCAAAATGAAGTGAAAGCCGTTGCTTCCTTTTGGTGGTAAGGGGTTGCTGCACGGGAGGAGGGGGTGGGGGGAGGAGGGGGTGGGGGGAGGAGGGGGCGGGGGGAGGAGGGGCGGGGGGAGGAGGGGGTGGGTGGGTTAAGATGTGGAAGATGGTTTGAGATGGATGTTCGGGCATTTTACTCTGACATTGTGAGAGTGAATAAGGCCTTCTCCGAGATGAGGACTTATCAAAATCGCTATGTTAGCAGCCAAACGTACACACACACACACACACACACACACACACACACACATACACACACACACACACACACACACACACACAGACACACAGACACACACACTCACACTGTTACAAGACATGGCTCTCTAATTGTGATTACTTGATTGTCTAGGGGAAATGCACTGCTATCTTGCAACATTCACCCACCTTTCTCGCTGTCAAGAATGGACAGGACAACAGAGAAGATGAGTACAGACATCAAATTCCAAATGACTTTAATAATGCTTTAACAGATAGGTAATGGTTCTTAAATCAACGTGCATGAATAATAATTATTATTTAATTAATCCTAATTTAGCCAGCCAGCCTGTATTATTGAAGTAGAACTTATCTGGGAGAGGAGAGTTCAGGTGAATCCGCTCTGTGAAGGAATGCTGACAGGGTCAGAGCCGTTTACCCCGGTAATCGTCCTTGAAGGGGTACTGTTTTGGAGCGTGGGGGAGTGACGACTGACGCAGGGGGTGGGTCCTGGTATGAAGGGAGGTACGATAGAGCTGCATCATCTCCCCTTCGCGTCCTTCCTGGTGGAGGTGGCATGGGGGGTGGGGAACAGCCATTGGAGCTTGTGGCTGTTTATCACGCCCGCTTCTTCCTCTGAGAAAGGCTGATGCTGGGGGTCATTAGGAGAGGCCAGCACAACTCGGACGGGGAGGCGATGAGAGGTGGAGGGCAGATGTCACTTGTCCTTCCTCCCATATCATCCTTGGCCTAGCCACGATGATTCCACTCAGTGCTTGGAGCAGGAGAGCGAAGAATGCCAGCCCCTAGTCAGTAGACTCTCGCTTTTTTATTCTCTCCCTCATGCATATCTCCATTCACAGTCTCAGGGCATCCCTCCCTCTAAACCAATAGCGTAATGCGGAATTGGCGCGTACTGGCCTTGCACATTTTCCCCACTCACTAATGAGTTCACTTCCTCTAAACCAATACCCGCTCTAACTTAGTTGGCCAATCACGTTGAACGTCTATACATACTAGCAGCTTGGCGCCTTAACTTTAAAATGTTCACTGTTTCATCACAAGGCTTCACCACAGCAATCTATTCTCAAGGCATGGCTGGTTTTCTAATATACATTTATTTGAGGCTTGGCTGGCTTCTACATCCTTAAACGGCGAACAGGCCTTACAAAAGGCCTCAAACGTCGTAAAAGTCAAGTCAAAGTCAAGTCAAGTGTTCACTACTTAACACATGTATAAACATGCAATTTATAACAGTAGTAGTATGATACTTCATTAACTCACACAGAAAAGAAGGAGAAAGAA
This sequence comes from Theodoxus fluviatilis, assembly GCA_034096865.1. Lineage (NCBI taxonomy): Eukaryota > Metazoa > Mollusca > Gastropoda > Cycloneritida > Neritidae > Theodoxus > Theodoxus fluviatilis. The sequence continues at coordinate 131,403 of JAWQFJ010002759.1, read as the reverse complement.
TCATTTCAATGTACACACCAGTAACTCCGTTACCTTGATTACACTTGTGTACAATTCTTGATAATGTGACGGGGACGTACCGTCACACACACACACACACACACACACACACACACACACACACAGACACACACACACATGCACACACACTCACATACACATACACACACACTCACACACACACACACACACACACACACACACACACTCACACTCACACTCACACACACATACACACACACACACACACACACACACACACACACACACACACACACACACATGCACACACACTCACATACACATACACACACACACACACACACACACACACACACACACACACACACACACACACACACACACACACACACACACACACATCTAAAACAACTTAGAATGCCCTTCCTCGTGCCCATTCGTAAAAAGTATCAGATTCGATAATCCCCATGGCGAACCAACGTTTGTTAGGCCAGTCACCATAAATTATCCCTCTTCCTCACCCCCCACCCTCTATCCTCTACTTTCCACTCAGCCCCCATTCCCAACCCTCAACAACCAACCCTCAACCTCCAACCCCCAACCCCTACCCCGACTTCCAGACCTCCCCCCTGATTGAAATGAATGGATGTCACCGGTGACAGACTGGATTACTCCAAGCGTCCTTCATGAACAGACACACTGATGACTGCCTGGGACAAAGTAGACAGACACACTGATGACTGCCTGGGACAAGGTAGACAGACACACTGATGACTGCCTGGGACAAAGTAGACAGACACACTGATGACTGCCTGGGACAAGGTAGACAGACACACTGATGACTGCCTGGGACAAAGTAGACAGACACACTGATGACTGCCTGGGACAAGGTAGACAGACACACTGATGACTGCCTGGGACAAGGTAGACAGACACACTGATGACTGCCTGGGACAAAGTAGACAGACACACTGATGACTGCCTGGGACAAAGTAGACAGACACACTGATGACTGCCTGGGACAAGGTAGACAGACACACTGATGACTGCCTGGGACAAGGTAGACAGACACACTGATGACTGCCTGGGACAAAGTAGACAGACACACTGATGACTGCCTGGGACAAAGTAGACAGACACACTGATGACTGCCTGGGACAAGATAGACAGACACACTGCTGACTGCTTGGGACAAGGTAGACAGACACACTGATGACTGCTTGGGACAAGATAGACAGACACACTGATGACTGCCTCGGACAAGGTAGACAGACACACTGATGACTGCCTGGGACAAGGTAGACAGACACACTGATGACTGCCTGGGACAAGATAGACAGACACACTGATGACTGCCTGGGACAAGGTAGACAGACACACTGATGACTGCCTGGGACAAAGTAGACAGACACACTGCTGACTGCCTGGGACAAGATAGACAGACACACTGATGACTGCCTGGGACAAGGTAGACAGACACACTGATGACTGCCTGGGACAAGGTAGACAGACACACTGATGACTGCCTGGGACAAGGTAGACAGACACACTGATGACTGCCTGGGACAAGGTAGACAGACACACTGATGACTGCCTGGGACAAGGTAGACAGACACACTGATGACTGCCTGGGACAAGGTAGACAGACACACTGATGACTGCCTGGGACAAGGTAGACAGACACACTGCTGACTGCCTGGGACAAGGTAGACAGACACACTGATGACTGCCTGGGACAAGGTAGACAGACACACTGATGACTGCCTGGGACAAGATAGACAGACACACTGATGACTGCCTGGGACAAGGTAGACAGACACACTGATGACTGCCTGGGACAAGGTAGACAGACACACTGATGACTGCCTGGGACAAGATAGACAGACACACTGATGACTGCCTGGGACAAGGTAGACAGACACACTGCTGACTGCTTGGGACAAGGTAGACAGACACACTGATGACTGCCTGGGACAAAGTAGACAGACACACTGCTGACTGCCTGGGACAAGGTAGACAGACACACTGATGACTGCCTGGGACAAAGTAGACAGACACACTGCTGACTGATTGGGACAAAGTAGACAGACACACTGATGACTGCCTGGGACAAAGTAGACAGACACACTGATGACTGCCTGGGACAAAGTAGACAGACACACTGCTGACTGCCTGGGACAAGGTAGACAGACACACTGATGACTGCCTGGGACAAGGTAGACAGACACACTGCTGATTGCTTGGAACAAGGTAGACAGACACACTGATGACTGCCTGGGACAAGGTAGACAGACACACTGATGACTGCCTGGGACAAGGTAGACAGACACACTGCTAACTGCTTGGGACAAAGGTAGACAGACACACTGATGACTGCTTGAGACAAGATAGACAGACACACTGCTGACTGCTTGGGACAAAGGTAGACAGACACACTGATGACTGCTTGGGACAAGATAGACAGACACACTGATGACTGCTTGGGACAAAGGTAGACAGACACACTGATGACTGCCTGGACAAGGTAGACAGACACACTGATGACTGCCTGAACAAGATAGACAGACACACTGATGACTGCCTGGGACAAAGTAGACAGACACACTGATGACTGCCTGGGACAAAGTAGACAGACACACTGCTGACTGCCTGGGACAAGGTAGACAGACACACTGATGACTGCCTGGGACAAGGTAGACAGACACACTGCTGATTGCTTGGAACAAGGTAGACAGACACACTGATGACTGCCTGGGACAAGGTAGACAGACACACTGATGACTGCCTGGGACAAGGTAGACAGACACACTGCTAACTGCTTGGGACAAAGGTAGACAGACACACTGATGACTGCTTGAGACAAGATAGACAGACACACTGCTGACTGCTTGGGACAAAGGTAGACAGACACACTGATGACTGCTTGGGACAAGATAGACAGACACACTGATGACTGCTTGGGACAAAGGTAGACAGACACACTGATGACTGCCTGGGACAAGGTAGACAGACACACTGCTGACTGCCTGAGACAAGATAGACAGACACACTGATGACTGCTTGGGACAAGATAGACAGACACACTGCTGACTGCTTGGGACAAGGTAGACAGACACACTGATGACTGCCTGGGACAAAGTAGACAGACACACTGATGACTGCCTGGGACAAAGTAGACAGACACACTGATGACTGCCTGGGACAAGGTAGACAGACACACTGCTGACTGCTTGGGACAAGGTAGACAGACACACTGCTGACTGCTTGGGACAAGGTAGACAGACACACTGATGACTGCCTGGGACAAAGTAGACAGACACACTGATGACTGCTTAGGACAAAGTAGACAGACACAGTGACTGATGACTGTCTGGGACAAGGTAGACAGACACACTGATGACTGCCTGGGACAAGGTAGACAGAAGACAAGACAGTACAACCTTCGAGAGAGAGCGAATGGAAGTATCCACCGGTCACAGTTCCTACAAATCAAGTTCTACGAACTTCGTGAAAATTCATGTGGGAAATAGCAGGCGTGAGAAAACAGATGAATGCAATGAATGTAAGAAAGAAGAGAAAAAAGAGGAACAGAGCAGAATGAAGTGGCAACATATTCGCGTGGGAGAGAATGATGTCCAGGGGGTAGATGTGAGGGAGTGGAGGCGGCGAGGGGGTAGGGAGCGGGAGGAAAGGAGGGGTTGGAGGTGGGGAGCGAGAGGAGGGGTTGGAGGTGGGGAGCGAGAGGAGAGGGTGGGTGGGTGGAGGGGAGCGCAGACAGGACGCAAGAAAAAGGCGGGCAACACAAGCACTGGGAATGGAAAAGTTGGTTGGAGAAGAGGGCGCCAGAGAGTTTTCAGGAGTGGCAGAAGATGGGAAGTGGACGTTTAGATTTCTCACTGGCCGCTCCATCAGACCTCATCATAGGAAGCTTCACCTGCTTCCCCTCCGAGGGTCTCCCCTCCTCCAGTCGCCATCTAGATAGCTTCGCGCCCGGGACTGAGACTGCCTGGGTGATGGAGTCGATTTCCCTGACGCGCATCAAGCTTATCGAAATGACTTATGAAAGTGATATGACGGCTGCCCATTGTCGGAGCTATCTTATCTGGTCAGGACCCGTCTCCCTTGGCAATTCTGGATGAATTCTTTTCCCCGCCCTTGTCGGGAACAGGGGTGGGGGTGGGGGGGGGGGGGGGGGGGGGGAGTGAAGGGATGGGACATCTCCTCCGATATCGTCTGGACCGTAATGGCGGCGGGGTGATGGTGCGATGGTCGTCTGCAAGTGGAGATAGGGAGGTGGGGGGGGGGGGGGGGGGGGGT